>JAUCMT010000032.1:5792859-5818263 GCA_032357475.1 Enteromius thamalakanensis
TTTTTAAGTTGCAGCCGTTTTTTTCTGTTTGCATGCATTATTTTTAAATTGCAGCGCGTTGAGCTCTCTCGGCCACCATAAAGTAAAGCTATTTTTAAATGCATAACATACAGGTCTGAACAGACAGTACATTATGTTTTAGTTCACCATACATTTGGCGGTACACTTCAAGCATGTGTCAATTATAAAATTACATATATGCATGTAGTTGTATATTTTAATTAATGCGCTTTAAATTTACGCTTAAATTTACATCCGGATTTATTTGTAAATATCATTGATTTAAGTGAAAATATTAATTGATTTTTTTTTTTTTTTTACAAGAGTGTACTGAAAGAAAAATTATTCCTTGTCTTTAAAAAAACAACATGCTTTGGGGGTGGCACTTTATGTTTGCCAATCAAAGGCAGATTGGGAATCTTATATAATATCAGTCTACAGTAGTGAAGCTAGTGTAGCAAAAAAAAATATATACATATATATATATATATATATAAATAAATAAACATTTCTCATTGTACTATGCCTAATTACAAAAACTGGTTATTCTATCATTATTATTATCGGCTCAATTCAGAAGAAAAGCATAAATATAAATATTCATTATAGCACATATAGCAAACAAGGCAATAATTCTACACTTATTCAAGTGCACATTTGATTTGCACTGATATACACCAGCTGAATGTCAGACTAATGCAATGGCACTGTCTGTCAAAAACTAGACTGGCCTTTCACCACCAAAAAATGTCAAGTGCAAGTGCCAGCTGAGATTGTCTGGAAGATGATGAGTGCCTGTTTGAGTGTGTGTGTGTGTGTGTGGGTGAGGTTGGTGTGTGTGTGCTCACTCAGGGAGCTAGAAAGAAATCTCATCACGCCATATTGACCCATTTGGACTTGTGTGTATTTACATTACACTCTTGGTCTCAGTTTCACAATCTGCCATATCAATTTCTTTATCACAAAAAAAAGGAAAAATCTCTCTCCTTGATGAGATTCAGTCAAACTCACTGCAGTTTTTGACAGTTCTCTGTCACCTGTTTCAAATATTTATAGGCATGCTGGAAAACCTAATTTAAAAAGTGAGGGGTCCTCTGACAAGTTTCCTTTTGTTTATTATGAGACTATTAAATACAATGTGCTCTAAAAGGTCAGACTAGATATTTTCAAATGACTCTAAATCTGACAAAATAACATCATGTTTATCTTGATTTCTACTCATTTACCAAGTAAAATTCCTCCCTTTTCTCCAAAAGCATCAAAGCACAATCGATAGGATTGTTGGATGCTGGAGCTCATGAATTTGACATTGACCTTCGCAAGCTACTGAACACCTGTTTGTCGTTCTACATAATGATTTTTGACAAAGAGAACAATGACAGAGGACAGTCATCCTCTGAACAATGCCTGTTGTGTTCTTTTCAACGTAAAAGCCAAAGGGATTGTAGGGGGGTTGGGGGTGGCTTGTCCCACACTAGGAAATCACACAGGGCTCCCAGGACCGGATCAAAAGGAACGAGTGATGCATTGGTTCAGACCGTGTTCTTTTGTATTTTTGCACTCAGTATATGCAGAAAGGGCATTGCAAATATATAGTCAACTGAACAAAAGCTTTTTTATTAAGCTGACAAAAATTTAAATTTGCAGCCACATCATTTTATGATGAAGGATCACATTAAGAGTGCATTCTTCAAAACATTAGTTGTCGATATTAAATGAAAAAATGACAATTTTGCACCATAAGATGCCATAAATACACCATATTTTACTCAATTATTTTGTCATGCTGCTAGCTTTAATTATTTTAAAATAGGAATACTAAATAGGAAACTAAAACTAACAATTGGTGCTAAAAAATGGATTGAAAAATTTATAAAACTCATTGATTGATTGATTGATTGATGTACTTTATTTCGATAGTCTGATTAGACATTCTACTAACTATAAGTAACTTTGTAACTACATTTCAACTAATTCTCAACTACATGTATACTAACTCTCAGATTAGACTGTTAGGGGTAGGTGTAGGGTTGGTAGAATAAGTTGGAAAGGAAGGAAAAGAAAGGACGTGATGGCCTGGTATGTTTTCCCATACTAAGAATTTGTGCTCTGACTAAGTGCAAACACACACACACACAGTAGTGAGAAGTGACCAACCATGCATGCATATAAGTTGACATATACTGTAGTATGTTGTGGACCCATCAAAAATCACCAGACAGTCTACTGATACGCTAATGACTGCTAGTTGACATGTTGTAAAGTTACTTACTACTTAGTAGATAGTTAGTGGACTATCAAAATAAAGTGTTACCTTATTTACTTATTTATTGAAACTGAAAAGAAAACCTTTAATAACAAATAAAAGGAATATTAAGAATGTAAACTTTTATATATTACAAATAATCCATATAGAATCTATGAAGGATCTTTGAATTATAAAGGACCTATTTTATTAAGTAGAATGCATATTGACTGTTTAGTGTTTATAAACCACATATTAATGTCATACTTCTTTACTAACTATTATTAAGCAGAACATTATGACTTTATGAGTTGGTTGAGGCAAAAGTCATTGTTAATGTTTGTGCAATAAAAAACATTCCATGGATGTAAAAGGTTATTCATGGAACAATAGACAATAACAATAAAACCTTTATTTTTAACAGAATATACTCCACTTCGGATGAGTCTTAACAATAGATGGTTTGTAACAATATTACAAAACATACATTTATCATTGTTATTATTATTTTACATGCATTTATTTTCAAACTCATCTCTTCAGTCCTCACTTGACATCATCATAAATAAAAAACAACAACTTTCTTTTCCCTCTCACTGTTTAGAACATTGTGAACATTGTGAACAATGTACAATGTTTCTCAACAGTAAGTCGCTCTGGATAAATGAATATAGGCAAATGTATTTTATTAATCATATTACACAGAAGGTAAAAGAAAATAGTGAACAAATTTCTAATCCATAAGGTTATTTACAAGCAATGATACAACAAGTTATACTGTGTCAAATGCGCAGCTCAAATATTACTGGTCAGTTTGGCAGGTAAACCCTCAGAAAGAATTTTCCTCCGCTAGATGCCTTGCCCTTGACAGCCTATAAATGCAGCCAAAATCAAACCAAACTCCAGGATTATCAGCACAACTGTCAGTTTTAATATCCATTCTATATAAATCTTATTCTAAACATCTCATGGTTAGGTCTTCCCGTCATTTTACTTTTCTCTATCCAACCCTCTCTCTTTTGTCTCTTTCCACAAAAGGACATAATGGAAGAGCAGCACAGCTTCTCTATATTGATCAGAGGAAGGCAGGTTGGGCTGTCAGTGGAAGGCAGAGAGTTCTCTAGCCGCTGACAGGCTCGAGATAGAACCAAACTGACAGACATAGTTACTTTCAATAAAGCAGGGGAGAGAGGGGTGGAGAGCAGAATTTGGATTGCTGAGGCCGAAATGGCAGTCACAATCACCTTCAGTGCCCATTTCCTTCAGATCTTCTTAACATAGCTCAGGCTTCATCAAAGCCCAGCTAGCATTGATTTCCAATAGGGATGCGCTGACAAATTTAATTGTGCTATCTTTGAGTTTTGGGACAGGGTGCTTTTGATAGCTACGATCAATATGTGTACTTTTATAGTGCATTTATCAACATGCCATGGCCAGGACAAAATAATCACCACCTTGACAGCACAAACCATGCTAACATTTTTTGTCACAAACTGTTTTACTCCACTTATTATAAATTATGCTTAAAAGGTTTGTTCACCCAAAAATTTAAATTCTTTCATTAATTACCCATCCTCGTTTCAAACCCGTAAGACCTACTTTCATCTTTGAAACGCAAATTAAGATATTTTTGATGACATCAGAGAGCCATCCAACCCTCCATAGACAGCAATACAACTGAAATGATCCCAGATCCAGCGGAAGACGTAAGTCTGGGCAGAGTTTTAATTATGTTATTTTTCATTTCTTCTGATAGCGTTGCAAAACTGAAGTTGAGCCACTGATGTCACATGGAATGTTTTTTATGCTTTTCTTCTGAATTCTGGAATAATTTTTGTTGTGTTGCTGTCTATAGAGGGTCAGATAGCTCTCTGATATCATCAAAAATATCTTAATTTGGGTTCCAAAGATGAACGAAAGTATTATGGGTTTGGAACGACATGAGGTTGAGTAGTTAATAACAGAATTTTCATTCTTGTAAACATGTTTTTTCATTTGAGGGACAAGTCAAAATTACTTTTCTCTCAAAATCAATAACTCACCACAGCTTTCTAGAGAGGATAAATTGAATTTAGCCTGGAATATTCCATCAAAAAAAAAAAATAATAATAATAATTTTCAAAAAAAAGACCTGGCTGTAAATGATTACATATTTCGCTTGCTTTTTATTGAATTTATGAATTTATATCTGCATTGAAATTATACTCAAAATGCCTGCTATTATCAATACAATAAACCAGTCTTAGAAAATTGGAGAAGCAGAAATGTGGTGTTTACAAAAGTTAACTGTAATTTGAGTTATTTCAAGCTATCAGAGAAGCTTTCCTTCTGAGAGAGAAGAGCCTAGCAGCTCTGTTCTTCTCTTCCACTGATATCTGAATAACTGTCTGTCATGCAGAACAGTGGAGTGACAGAGGAAGGAAAATCACCTGTTTTGTTTTGCATAGATAACTGTCACTCTGATAGAGCTGTCTTCATCTGACAGCTCAGCCTGACTGCAGTGCAAATATCAAACTTCACCAGGGTCATTTCTCACTATGAAAGCAATTAGCCTCAGTCTGGTTCCAGCAGCACTCTCAGTATAAACTTGTTGTTCTTTGTGCTCTTTGACAGCTTAAACCAAAGAGTGACATATTGCATTAAAAACACTATTTTGCCAAATCCCGCATTTAGGAGTCAAAAGTTTAACTAACAATTTATAAAAACTAGGGCTGCAGAATAAGTAATCTGTAAAAGTCACAACTTGTCCTCCAATCAATATGATCATAGATCGTTTGTCCAAATCTCATCAGAGCATATACTAAAATTGAGGTGCACAAGAGGACATTTTTATATTCATGTTTTGTACTCTTTTATCTGCATCATAATTTGGTTAAGGAGTTGGGCTAGGTGTGGTCACTTCTATGAATTACACCTAGTATATACATACTGTACAATTTATCCTGAGATCTGTGTAAAAAGTTCAAAAATTCCATTTTAATAAACAGTTTGAAATAAAATAAGCAGTTTTATTGGTAATGACACATCGCAACCCAATATTGTCATTATTATTACACCCACTAGAAGGCGCTTAACTTTAAAGTGTAAATCCATAAAAAAGGTTGTAATAAGGTGCTTGCACAAATTACCTATAGAGTCATTTTTATTGGAGGACAGGATCAAAAATTAATAAGTTACATATATTTACTGTCTGTCCGTCCATCTGCAATCTGACTGTCTGTCTGTCTGTCTGTCTGTTTGCTTGCTGTCTACATATCTGTCAGTCTGTCTGTCTGCTGTCTTTCAGTCTGCCTGCCTGCCTGTCTGTTTGCTTGCTGTCTATCTGTCTGTCTGTCTATCTGTCTTTCTGTCTGTCTGTCTGACTGCATGTTGTCTGCCTGTCTGACTGACTGCCGTCTGTCAAAGCTGTGCAATGTGTTACAACAGGCTGAAACTAGAATATATTTGGATGTTGCATGACCAGAAGTCCAAAAGTAAATCAATAAAATCATTCAAATGCTCAGACCAGTAATAATCTATTATTTAAAAGGCCATCATATTGACACATTGATCCAGCTATGAATACACAAACATTTTTTCCTCAAGCAAAAACTTTAGTCGGGGATCTTAAAATTGTAAATTATTCATTTGTTCATTTATTCAATTATTGGGGAGAACTACTGCTCAGCAGCATCAGTCATCTTATCTAGAGAAGATATATATCAGTAAAACAGCAGAGAGGAACGGATTAGGCAGATATGAGATTCCATTGAGTGAAAGTCCTGACTCTTCTCTTCCTTTCAGTGCTCTATAGTTTCTGCTTAATGAAGCTCAGATACGTGTAGCTCAAACTCATTGAGTTTCCATTCAGTCCTGGAGGCCATTGCGTGTCCTTGCTTCTGACATTGAAAACTGAGTAGGCTTGCCGATTATAGACAAAGAACTGTTCCACAAAATGATAAGAGTTATCATTGAGTAACATTTGTGGTGACAACTTGTGAAAGGGAGAATAAAAAGAAGTAAATTCTGGTCTTATTGTGCTCAAGGTGATTAAAAAGTATGTGAATTTAGATGATATAAAGAAATGTAAGGACACCTTGCAGAAAAGTGAAGCAAACTGTTTAAATTAGATTAAAGGTGGTTCCATACGAAATGGACATACAGCTATATGGCCTATAATCAGAGATTCAAACAACTTGTGGAATGAGACCCAAAAATGCTGCAACACAATGTGTTTTTGTGGTGAATTATTGATGGCAAAAATAAATTAAATTTAAATTAATATCAAATTTTGTTTTAACAAAAAGGTTTTATTTAATAAAATGAATAACGTTGGTTTCTGTATTCAGTGAGCACTCAAGGTCCAATGTAAAATCAGAGTCCTGAAGCAAAACCAGTTGAAAATCACAGCTCTATAGAACCTACTCCAGTCCTCCCCCTCATATAAAATAAATATTTGTTAAACACACTCCTCCTCAAGCTCATAAAATTTGTAGAGAGGCTATGTAATGGCCTTGGCTCGCTGACTACTGGATCAAGTTCATGTCAAGAAATTTAAATTTTCAAAACACTGCTAAGACGAACAACTCGCTAAGAAACATTTGCGGGTATACAAACATCGCCAGAGCTGGCCCATGGGGCTTGCTGCTCGAGGTTTCCTGGGTCCAGGGTTCCGGGCTGCTTGACACGCAGGAGAGCGAATCACGGTAAGCTGCGGAGACGGGGAGAGGCGGAGGTCAGTTCACGCCTGCAGGCAAGCTCATTTGCATGCGTTTAGGGGCGGGACCTGATGGTGCTCTGTTGCAGGCACACTCAGCAGGACATCGTTTACATAATTGATGAAATATGATAATAATGCAAGCTGGCGTTGGCTTGGCAGGCTGGAGCAGCTCCCAAGGAGCCGGGCCTGGGCGAGCCTAAGGATGTGCGGCAGAGAGAAATGGAGAGAGCGTGAGAGAGAGAGAGAGACAGAGACTGAAGCCTGAAGCAGAGTTTTTTGGGAGGTCTTGTTTGTGGATTGACATTCCTCTAAAGACCACAGTGGCATCGCCAGTGGTGGCCTGGTTGCCTTTGTGTGGTTAGTATCATAAATATTTAACATACTGCTGTAAGGCACCCTGAGCCTTCTAGCTAATCTGAACACTTATTTGTGTGGTAAACCAATAAAAATATACAACTGAAGTTTTTGGTGTACATATACCATGTCTATATGTATAGTATTTGTCGTAATTATGTATTTAGAGTACTAATGCATAAAATCACTCTAACCCAAAATGTATTTGTCATATTTTTAGGTCGAAATGTTCCTATTACAAAGTGATTATCTATGCAATTACTAATAAATGACATATATTTGTACATGTATAAAGGTGCAATTATCAAAGTGTAATTATGTAATGAGTGACATTTAACAACGTCTACAATACTTACTTTAGAGTTAGAATTTGGTTTAGGTTTAATTGCTTGCAATTATGCACAGTTCACTTTTTTTCTTTCAGAAACATGTGTGTTTCTTTTTTTTTTAAATAATCACACTGTGCATTGTTTATGTAAAGGCCAAGCGGCCGTAATGCAGAATTTAATTGATACATAGTGTACATAAAACTCCCAACATGTCCTCCAACTAAGTTGTTTGTACATAGCAGCGAAATACAACCCATCACCTTTGTAATTCTAACTAGTGTTGCAGTAAAATTACTTTTACTTTTAAATTACTAATGCTTTTTATGGAAAGTAGTTCTTTACACTATTTAAAATACACAATTTATTCACAAAAAAAAATATTTTGATCATAAAAGATCAAAGACAAAAGAAAAATTGGATTGAAATGATATTTGTGTTATTTATCATATTTAATTATTGCAGGTTAGCATCATATTAGTTTTTATTAACTTTTTTTTTAATTTAGAAAAAATGAGTGAGAAGGGTAAATGCTGGGATATTTTTAATGCATTACTTTGTTAGTTACTTGGGAAAAAATTAATCTGGTCAATTTGAGATATTTGTAAAGTGGTTTTCCCAACATTGTGTAAAATATTATAATACTGCAGAATGTTCTTATGGTACAACACAATAAACAAAGCAAACTCTAATTGGTATCTGACTCTATTTTTTCCCATCTCTCAGTTCCTTAATTTCTGAAACACAACTGTCTAAGGACATATACTCAGTCATTCCCACAGAGACACATAGTCATGCAGTCTCGTCCTCTCTCCCCACGCACTAGGTCACGTTGTCTGCGCCCTGCTCTCTTCACACCCCGGCATATGTTGCAGCAGAGTCTGGATCAGTGCCACATGCTAGCCTGCTGCCCCAGCTCCTCTCCCTGCTCTCCGCCACCTGTGCTCCCTCCCTCAGCGCCTGGCTCCGGGCTCTCTGGCTCTGACACACACCTGTGACTGGGAATGAGTCTCCAGCCGAAGCCTTTCCTCCACCTCCGAGCTGTCACTCATCCAACTCTTCCACAACACAAGTTCTACAGACAACCCCCATGGAAACTCTCGACAATCTCCTCAAATTAAGCACATCAACTCACTCCTGTCAACTGATAGGAAATTCAGAACAGTGCTAAAGTAGGACAGCAGTGATTTCTTTTCATTAGGATGCTTTCCAACTCACCCACATGTCGTTCCAAACATGTTTGACTTTCTTTCTTCTTCGAAAAACAAATTGGTTTGAAGAATGCCCACGCTGTTCTTTTCCATATTTCACAATTAACTAGTTGCTTATCAGTATGCATTTTTATTTGTACCTTTATGGCATATATTTTAAGCCTTGTTCTGCATGGCCATATTTTAGATCCCTTAATCCTACCCTATACATAATCTTAATAATGACCTTACTAAAATTGGGAGTTTATTGAGGGAAAAGTCATGGTTCCCAAAATATTGGCTTATTTCTTTGTAATTTGTGATTACAAGTGCATTTTCAAACTTCAGTTTTTTCTTACGCCTTAAAAGTATGTGGAACTTACTGCCAATTCAGGTGGACCACTTTTATGATGCCTTTCACGGTGCTTTTCAGTGTCTTTAATTATATTTATACATACGCACTTATACGTATATTACATTTTTTATTTTAGAATAACTTATATTTAAAAAAATACATTCATGTAAATACATCTTCAATTATTTTTTTTAAATTACATGTGTAATAACGATATAGATCCTACACCTACCTCTTAACCAACCCTTAAACCTAACCATACCATGAAACCTTACCATAAAACCTGTTACTACCCTTACCTGTATTACCCTTACTGAGCACAATAAATACATTGTTCTAAAAATAATTATTGATTGATTGAAAGTACATTAAAGAAACTGTGATGAAGGGAGCGAGGCAGACAGTTGGATCCATTTGCAGAGTGTATTTATTAAAGGCAGAGTCGTACAGACGAGGTTCAAACAACAGCAATCGGGATATACCCAGACAAATCCATAATACACAGTCCAGAAAACAGGCAAAGGGTCGATCGAGGCACAATGGGAAATGGGAAGGTATATATACACAGCATAATCACATGAGGGGGAGGAGAAAATATTATTTGTCAGGGAAACACATGAGGTGGATGGAGACAATGATAACAAGTGACAAGACATACAAGGAGTGGAAAATTACAACATAGAACAATGAAGCTGGAAGTGCAATACCCAAAAGTCCAGCTGGCACTTCCAGCAGATTATGACATAGCCCCCCCTCTAAGCAGCTTCCAGACGCTCCTGACTTCGGAGCAAGAGAGAACCCCCGCCAGGGCGGGGCCGATGGCGGAGAAGTCGAACTGAGTGATGCCGATGGAGGAGACATCCACAAGGGAGGCGCAGAAGCCCACCAAGGCGACGCTGACAGCGGAGGCGTCCCTCTGGGCGGAGCAGGCGGTGGAGAAGCCCAACGGGGCGGAAAAAGCAGCGGAAACGTCCCTCTGGGTGGAGCAGGCGGCGGAGAGGCCCACCGGGGCGGAGCAGGAGGCGGAGACCTCGTTCTGGGTGAAGCAGGCGGCGATGAAGCCCACCGAGGCGGTACAGGCAGCGCAGACCTCCCTCCGGGTGAGACTGTCTGAGAAGCCATTTTCCAGGGCGGGGCGGTTGGCAGCAGAGCCCCTTTAGTTGGAACAGACAGCAACTGAGCCCACTTGGCACCACTAGATTGACCTCGCGCCCTTGCGAACTGACCCTTCAGAGAAAACGCCTTTCTCGACCAGACAGGAAGTGGATACACCCATCGAGACCAGACCGAGGTAGAATGCGCCCTTTGCGACCATACAGGGAGTGAATGTGCCCCACGTGACCATTCCAATGTTGACATCACCCTCCAAGATGGAACCAACAGAGAGAGCGCCCCCCAAGACCGACTGGAGTCTGGCTCGGGGACCTCCATGGGCTGTGCAGCCACCAATGAGGTCTCTGGAGATGCTGCGACCGAGGTAGTGCAGCCTCTGGTGGACCAGATGGAGTCCCAGTGTAATCCGCCGGTTCTGGTGGTTCATGCCATGGGGCCTCAAAGGTCTCATGGAGCTCGAGTGAGTTCATTGACACGGAGTCTTGACCTGGGTCTGGCGGATCTGGCCACATGGGTTTCAGATCACTCATTGGATCCGGCCACTCTGGATCACAGACAGCTTCTGGTGGATCCGGCCACTCTGGTTCTGGATCACAGACGCCGTCTAGCGGATCCGGCCACTCTGGTCCCTGATCACAGACAGCGTCTGGCGGATCCGGCCACTCTGGTCCCGGATCACAGACGGCGTCTGGCAGATCCGGCCACTCCGGTTCTGGGTCACAGGCCTCAAAAAACTCGGCTGGTGATTCGGGGTTAGGACCCGACTGGTTACAACTGATGAGGGCCTTCGACAGCTTCTCTGACTGTCCTTCGGTGAAAGATTGAGCATCACTCAGCCCCTCTCGCTGGGTGATGGCACCGGCGTCCTCTATGGGCGATTCGGGATCCACCAGAGTGGCAAACAGCTCCCCTAGCTGTGGCCCAGGGTCTGGCTGACCACCACTCAGCCCCTCACGCTGAATGACGTCATGACAGTGGTCCGAGAGGTACCAAACGTTACTGAGAACAGCTGACAGTCCCCCTAAAGGTGGTAGTGCACTGGTGAATGCACCAGGTGAGTGCTGAAAACGGTACCCTCTGGGGGCATCACGGGGACCACAGTAGTGGCCGACAGCTCTCCTAGCTGTCGTTGGGTGGTTGGCTGGGTAGCCGGGCCAAACTGGACACCACCCAGTCCCTCTCGCTGGGTGATGAGGTCAGGGCCCGTTGCCAACCCCTCAGGGTTTACAGAGACAGATGGCAGCTCCTCGAGCTGTAAAACCGGGACCGACTGAGTTTGGGGCAGCACCCCTGGCTGTTTGATTGGAGCTGTCAGGACATGTAACTGTCCGTCAGGTTAAGAAACGGGATGCATCGGCCGCGGCCCCTGTCGCCATGATTGAGGATTAAGGCCGCTTAACTGTGGGTCATAAATGGCTGAAATAAATGAACGCCCTTTTGATTGTGCTGCTGGCCCTGATGGACCCCCATACAGCCCCTGTCGCTGTAAGACGGAGTCAGAACCCACCCATAGTGGTTCGGGAGGGACTGGAGTAGGGAACAACTCCCCTAACGGGAATACCGGAACCGACTGGACCGTGAACAGTTCTTGGTGCGGTGGAATGGGCACCAATGGTGAAGTGCCGACCGCCATTTCAGATTCAGCAGCGTCCATCATTTAAGTAAGCGAGCTCGAAGATAGCTTGCACCTTCTTGTCGGTGGCGAGCGGAGCGAAATTGGACCCAGATCGCGCTGCCCAGAATCCTCAGTCTCCGCCTCTCCGACAGTCATGGGGAATCCACAAACAACAAGCGCAGAATCCACCAACTTGGCAAAAGTCCATGCTGGATCTTCGTTCATGCTTCAAGTCCAGCACTTCCCACCAGGAAGCAGTCTTTCAACTGATCCTCCTCGCCGTGCACTAAGTGACTGAACTCGATAAACTCCTCGACATAATCCTCTATACAACGACCGCGTTGAAAGATCTGGCGGACTCATAATTTCTGTGATGAAGGAAGCGAGGCAGACAGTCGGATCCATTTGCACAGTGTATTTATTAAAGGCAGAGTCATACAGACGAGGTTCAAACAACAGCAATCGGGATATACCCAGGCAAATCTGTAATACACAGTCCAGAAAACAGGCAAAGGGTCGATTGAGGCACAAACAATATCCAAGGGGAAAAGACGAGAATCGTAATCACAGGAAACAAGGTCGAGAACGGGAATCCAAGTAAGTAATACAAAACACAGGGAAAACGCTTACAAGGGCAGGATGAACCATACACAATGTTGAGCGGGGAACAATGGGAAATGGGGAGGTATATATACATAGGATAATCACATGAGGGGGAGGAGAACATATTAGTTGTCAGGGAAACACATGAGGTGGGTGGAGACAATGATAACAAGTGACAAGACATACAAGGAGTGGAAAATTACAACATACAACAATGAAGCTGGAAGTGCAATACCCAAAAGTCCAGCTGGCACTTCCAGCAGATTATGACAGAAACATTCCTTTGAGCAGCGTAAACATTCTTTAAAATATATTCTTCTTCTAAAAAAAACAATTGTATGTTTCTGAAATGACATTAGGATGTATAAATTATGACAGAATGTTTGACTAAGTTTGACTTGATATTTTGAATGGCCAAAATAAAAAGATATTGCAAAAACACATTTATATACAATATAAATACATATTTTACAAGGTGGCTAATTTGTACAAATTCGTATGACTTTACTTATTCTAAATCATACGTATTTTATGAGATGCCAATTCGTATGAATTAAACCTTGAAATTAAACCTACCCATCACTTGGTTTTAGACAAATTATACAAAATCGTATGAGTGAGGTCGTATAATTGGCAAAATTTGGCACCTCATACGAATATGCACGAATTGCTCGTGAGACTGTGTTGGACAAACTGTAAAAAACTGATCTTTTCTTGATGTTTAGATAAATACTTAAATCAATTGCCAGGACAAGTTACAAGATTCAATTCTAAACTCAACAGAAGCTCAGAGTTCTTCTGACAAGCAAGTGCTGTGAGGTTTTGTTTGTTAAGTCAGTTTTTCCCCTACAGTCATGATCGTTCCATAGACAAGAGGAGTGAAATGACTCTGTGATAATCCTTAGTCACATTGACCTACACGGACTGAAAGCGGCTCCAGTGTGTTTGTGTAAGTATTCATTTCTGATGGTGCATTATCATTCACAGGACGTCACCAAGCAGGATACAGACAGCACAGGGGATTAATGGTGACCTTATTGAACGACATCTTGATGAATTTACACGGTCTGAAAATGCCTACAAGCAACGATTCACTCTGATAACGTGCTCTGAGGGAACAGAACAAGATTTCAGATAACATCTGAACATTTAATGCCCTGGAATATTTTAAATGGGCAAATATCAAGAGACTATTATCACCAATAAATGCTACTGAGACCCTTAAAAGCCTTTGCATTAAAAAAAAATTTGAACAGCTAGAATGCCAGCAGATTGTATGTTTATAGACAGCATTTTAAAAAAGTAAGAAAAATCATTGTGTAAGCCATAATATGTTTTTCATTTTATTTTAATTATACAAAATAGTGTGACTTAAGAAAAAAGAAATAAACTGCAATACAAAGTGTATTTTTCTAAAACAGAGCAGGTCATAATGATGATGCTTTTATCTATAGTGACTTATTATTATATTCAATGCATGCATTTACTCATGATCTTAGCATTGCAATTTCCATGCTAAATTATGTTTTTATTTTTTGAAATGTTAAGCTATACCTCTGGGGTGTGTGTGTGTGTGGTTTAATTTGTTTAATGGCATGAGAGAGGTATTACAATTTGAAGGTGGTTTATGAGGACAGTGTCAATGTAATTCAAAAGGATTAAAAATACTAAATGGTGTAGTTTTTAAAATCTAAAAATGCACAAGGTTTCGAGGTTTAAGGTTTACGTTTAAGGTGTGTGGGGTTGGGTTAGGGCACTAGCACATACAGTTTGTACCACAAACCACAAATTCCAACACGTTTTTGTTTGTATGTGTGAGTTTCCAAGAGTTTGAAAAGTTGATAAAAAAAAAAAACTGCAACATTAAAAAGAAACTTGTAAACGTAACACATAATCAGATTCCCAGAGAACTGCTTGTTCACAAAGAATTAGCGTAACTGTTGATAGATGCTTTTAGTTTATCAGGTCTTTTAATCTGGTCTTCTGCTAATGTGGGCTGCAGGTTTGCGTGCAAGCCAGGCAACCAGAGGAAGAACAACACTGATTGCCATCCTGCTGACTTCCAGAAAAGTCTGGGGTTCCTTTTTATTATAAACCATTTTAAATCTGAAATTAATTGAAAACTTAAAATTACGTTGGAAGTCCTAAATGGATTAATAAATGGGCTTTTCATTATTTGCTTTGCAACAATCTAGAATTCTCTTAAACGTTGACAAAATCAATCTTTTAAAATATACAAATTGTAAAGTCTTTCTTTTCCAGAAAAAGCATAGAAAATGTGAATGACTCATCCTGCCCTCATATCATATACACATTTTTTGATCTTTAAAATGAAAATGTCCCTATATATTCCTATACTACTGGCCTTCAAAAATGGCAAGTAGCAAATGTTACTCATTAGATATAGCCTTTTTTCTGTGCATTTAACTTATTAAAATTAACATTATTCTTATCATATATGAGCATTCAAGTGAACTCAATCAATGTAAGAATGAATTGAAGGTCAATGAGATAAAAAGGATAAATAGAATATCCTTGTGAAAGGCACATATGAGAGTCTGTAGAAACATTGTTCATCCCACATCTCTTTGACTGTCATCATCCACAGCAGTGACGTCCATGTGAGTCAAACTGAGACTCTGATAACATCCTGCAGCTCTCAGTATCAGTTCCATGCAGCATCAAGTTCTTGAGTACCTTTCCATAAAGATTCTGTTTTCTCAGGCTGATATGAGATAAGAGATAATCAGCGTCTTTATTAAGCTGTTGCACTTCAAACAGACAGAGCTTGAGCTTGAATTTTTGGGGCATGAATTCAAGTATTCAAATGGCTCCAACACCTCCAAAAAACACCCCAAAATCAAGTTTAACCACAACCTTTAAAAACAACCACTGTCCTACTTAGGCTCTCCTAAGAGGATCCTCTAATCCACTCTGATCACCTGAGCCCAACTGAATGTCACATTTTTACCTAAACACACCTGACTGTTTCCCATGCATGAGCCTCCTCCATGTTTACCTAATCGCCTGCTTCCATTGTTCATATAGTTTTTTTCCCCAAATAGGACCCTGACCCAGCTGAGACACTGTGGCTTTGGCATTGATTTATATATTTTGTCCTAGAAGCCAACGCTCACCTAGGGGCAAGCAAGGAAGGGCCTGGCTGGATCGACCAGCCTCCATTAGTTGATCTGGCTCAACTAGTTGCAGATGAGGGACAGACTGGGCCTGAGGTGCTGTCAGAACCCATGTGTTAGCTAAACGAGTCTGGCTTTTAACCCATCTGCTGAAATGACTGGGCATGTCCCTCAACGCGGGCGTGGTGTTTTGGGGCCAACATGTTGCCGCCACCTGGCCCTCCTTCTTAATCCATACAATCACACAAAAACACTTTTCTATTTACAGTTTTCTTTTAGAATGAATCTGTTATTAAATAATAAATCTGTTAAATTAACTGACATGTTAACTGATAAATTAACTGACACAAAAAATTATTAAACTGACATGAAAACTAATGTTTTTTTAGTTGTTGTCTTTTTTTTATGTTGGATTTATGTTACATCTTCTGTTGTTAAAGTTACGTTTATTAAATTATTTTAGTGTCATGTGTGTTTGTATTTTAATGTTTGACACTACATATCATCATTTACCTCAGCTTTCAATTTACTCTAAAGTTAAGTAAAATCTGTAAAACCTAAAATGTTGTTACCATGTATTTATGGGTAGTTTTTTCCACAGACAATAATTAACAAAAAGATATAAGAATTGTCTTAAAACAGGTTTTTATCTAATACTGGCTGCCACTGACAGCTGGCCTTAATTTTTAATGCAGGAAAAGCCTAAAAGGTTTGCAGTGTCCTGTGGCTGAATGTTAATTAAAATTCTCACAGTATAATAATCTTATAATTATCTCTTCTACGGAGCCCTTGCTCGTTTGAGCGGTTAGTGTAAATTCCACCACTGTAAACACGATCTTAATTTTGCTCCCAAAGGATTTCCTCTTTGGCACAAGTGCAGCTATATCATGTAAGATCCAAGAAAATGAATAAAGCCCCCTGGCACTGAATCTAGTTTATGAAAAATAAATAAATAAATAAAAATAAATAAATATTCAGAGTTGCTCTGTCACTTTTCTCTAAATAACAGACAGATTGGAAATTCCTTCCATCAGAAACTCAACAGAACCGAATGTCAGCAGATAAACCTATTATGTGCTTTTTTATTACATTAAGTTATTTTTGAAACACATTTTCAGTGCTAAATTAGCATGCTTCCCATAATAAAACTGTTAGCTATGCTCGGTTCTGACCAAGAATAGCACTGCTCTCTCGTCTTTGTCAGCCTCCAGTGCTGAACCAGGCTTTCTGATGGACTCTTGGGGTCCACAGTTTATTTTTCCACACAAAGGTTGAGAAAAGCCTGTAGTCCAACAGGCTAACTGCCAACAGGAGCTCCTGCAGGACTACTGTATTTTCCACCCCAACTGGAGCACCATCACCAGGGCCCTGGCCCTCACCAACCCTGACATCTGTGTTCCTGCTTACTGCAGAGTTGCGGTTCCTGCGTCTACATGTGGACGTGCAGTAAATGATGGGTTTGTGAAGAGCCGTGGCAGTGACGGATGGTATGTGGCTAACCAGGCTCACATAATTACAGGACCAAACCGAGGCTCCGGGGCCCCGCCTGGTTTTCTGGGAAATCGAAGCACAGATGGAGCTGTAGAAGAAACATCAGGAAAAAAGTGGCATGTGTAGCCCCAATCTACTGCCATGTGGAATGATGCGTGCGCTATGTGCACAGAACAGCCATTTTAAAATTGTATTGAGTTAGCGTTTATGGGATTTTAAAAAGTCCTTCTCACTCACTTCTGTTAAGTACTGAGTTGTTGCCAACATGTCCATAAGCCTCAGGGCAAGATAATCCTGCATAAAAGTTTCAATCAATGACATAGATGGGTATAAGTGAAAACTTTTTCAAAAATCATAGTCATCTTTGAGCATGCAAAGGATGTTTTTTTGATCTCTCTGAATGTCTGACAGGTTTCTTTTTATTGATTTCTTTTGTGATGGTCACGGGTAATGAGAACACCGTTCACCACTTGCCTCAAACTAGCAGTGTGTGCTCCCTCAACCTACAAACATCCTTCATCCCAGCTGATGTTCAATTTGTATTCCGTTTTTCCAACATCTCAAGAATACAAATGAACACTTCTTTCTAATGCGAAAGGCGAGGCTTTCCACAGGAGCCCGCATCATTACAGAGAAGGGAAAGTTGCAGAGAATTCCATTCCTATTATGCGCTGATAATAATTCAATGTTTCAAACATGAGATCTCCTTAAAAAGTCACCTAAGTGTCTGAGCTCTAAAGATTGGAACAAAGGGAAGAATGTGGCAGCCCTGCGACTTGACACTGCACCCGACTGGCTCCAGTGCGTCATGTGCTTAAAAGAGGATTAGAGATAGAGACTGAACTTGCTGTCTGCAGCAAGGCAGACTGCTGGCATATAGACACTTTTTGTTTGTAATTCATCCACTTAGTTTTAAAGGATAATTGGAGTATCCTTAAAGAACACTGCTGCATTCTTAACCTTTACTAAATAAAAAATAGAACAAAAATGTTCGTTATGTCCATTTACTAGTTAGTTAACTTAACATTTTTTTTGTCTTTATTCAAGACAAGCATATGGGGCATTGCTGTTAAAATAGTAAGATTTAAAAAAAATAAAATAAATAAAAAAAATAAATAAATAGTGAGAGTGGATAAGAGGCACCACTTTTTAGTCTGGAGACTAAAGGAGAATACTTCCTAATAGCTCATGATGAAATTAGAAGATAGCATTCATAAGAAAGGACCATGCCAAATATTTTACTAAAGAGAACAAATTTGAGCATTATTATTTATTTTTTTATTAAAAAATAGTCTCTTCCAGCCCAGTCTCATGGCAATTCATTTCTGCTAAATCGTACATATTTGACGAGTTACACCTAACCCAGCCCCTAAAACTATCCGTCACTGGGGTTTAGACAAATCGTACAAAATCGTACGATTGAGGTCGTACGAATTTGTACACATTAACATGAATATGTACAAATTGGTTGTGAGACTGTGTTCTCTTCGCAACACTCCTCATATACAAGTTCCTGGAAATCAGATGGCATACTTTGAATTCATAATTTTATGGGACAAATCATTTATTATTTTATTTTAAAGGCCATTTCTATTTTCTCCATCTCAGACCTGTCCTCAATATAATTTTTTCGATTAGTACAGTTTAATAGCATTTCCTTTATTTTATGTACACTTCTCAATCAAATGCCGCTTTATGTGACTGCCCTTTTCTAAATACATACAGATTCGTAGATTAACAGAGTGATATCATGCGTTTCAATACTGTTCCTGTAACGGAAGCAGGATGTAAGCAAAAATAACAAGTTGTTTATTTTGCACAGTAGAGTATGAACAGAGAAGATTGGTCTTTAGAGGTGAGTATCCAAGAGTCAGAGATTTTCAGTTCGTAAAGGCAGAGTAATGAAAATTATTAGGTTGCCAATGTCTTAATTGATCTCCACCTGGATGGAGTCGAGCTGAATTCCCCTGCTGCTGAGATAGCACCGCTTCGACACCAGTTGTTGGAGGCATCTACCTCCACTACGAATGGGCGGTTAGGATCGGGATAGGTTAGGAGCGGTGCAGTGCAGTAGTGAAAGCCTGTTTCAATGTGGCAAAGGCCTCCGATGCTGCTGAGTTCCAGGACAGAGACTTGGCCTTACCTTTGAGAAGAGAAGTGAGGGGGCTGGACAACATGCTGTAGTTTTTGATGAATCGGCAGTAGGAGTTTGAGAATCCTGCAATCCCAGTTGCAGTTCTTTAACTGTGGTAGGTGTGGGCCAGGCTGTCACGGCTTTCACCTTCCTCTTGTCCATCCTGACACCAGTCTTGTCAATGATATATGCCAGAAAGTGCACTGAAGGTTGATGGAACGTGCGTTTTTCTGCTTTGAGGTAGAGTTGAAAGTCTCGTAATCTTTAGAGGACCTCCGCCACTTGCCTACTGCTTGGAGAAAATCAGAATATTGTCAATTTAAATAATTACAAATTTGTGAAAAAAATCTCGAAATACCTCATGCATGAAATCTTGAAGGATCAATGGAGCATTGACTATGCCATACGGCATTACAAGATACTCACTGTGCCCTGTGGGTGTGACAAAAGCAGTCTTCCATTCATCATTTTCACTAATTTGGTGAATATGGTAGCTTATCCGAGCATTTCAAGGGCTGCTGGGAAAAGGGAAAGGGATACCTGAACTTCACTGTAATTTCATTGAGCGCTTGGTAGTCTATACAGGGCCACAAGCCTCTGTCCTTCTTAGCCACAAAGAAAAAACTCAAAGCAGCAGGGGATGTAGAAGGGTGGATGTATCCTTGCTCGAGGATCCTTGTCTTCCAAGAGAGGATTATGCTGTACCAACCATGGCACCCTAATACTACATCCGTGGGGGAACGCTCCAGAACAAGCAAGTAGATTTTTTCTGCGACTAAATGGCTTTCCCGTTATGGACTCGACCTGGTAGGTGGTCTTGAGTCCAAGCTGGCGGCAGAGGTGCCTGGCAATGAAGGTACCAGCTGACCCGGAGTAATTTCCATTCCAGTGCAGAAACTGGAATCGAATATTCGATGCAGTAAGCATTACACGTGTAGTCAATGGGTGCATCCCTTCTATGGAAGGTTGAATTGCACTCTCCATGGGTTGATGGGGGACGACAGGGGTATGCACAAATTTAATGTCCATTTTCACCACAGTAAAGACATAAAATCTTCTCTGCCGCTCTGCTGTTGACATACGCCCTCTATCCATTTGCATGGGCTCGTTGGTCAGTTCTCTAGGGTTGGAAGACTCCAGCCGATGGGGAAATAATGCTGCAGTTCTCAGGCTTTCAGACAGACAGGACTGTATACAGCTTGAACAGCGAATAGAAAGTTGGATGAATTTTTCCAATCAGTCATCATAAGCAGTCAACATCAGCTGTCTGGGAAGTCTGGGTTCCAAATTCTGACTGTTGGTTGTTAGAAGTGACCGCTCATTCCATCTGCTGGCCGCTGCGAAGGTGCGAACTTTCAATGAATATTCATGTATCAGTTCATAAAGGCAGAGTAATGGAGATCTCTTTATCTTTTGCAGAAACATCAGAGAAAGACAGACACCAGGAGACGAGAAGACATGTTGGAGCTGAGAGACAAACACACACCACAAACACTGGGAATTTCTAGGAACACAGAAGACAAACTGGAACGAAGAAGAACAAGGAGGTAAGTGCAGGTCAAGTATTTCAGTAGTCACAATTCAAGGAGTATAGGATTGAGTCCACTTCATAGAAACGAGACCTGGAGACAGACTGAGGGGTGGTGTGTGGTTATATAGGGCTGGTGATTGCGGTGATGATGAGATGCAGGTGGTGCTGATTAGAATTCTTGGGAGAGTAAGCACTGTGATTGGCTGGGGGTAGAGCCTGGCAGATCTGTAACAGTTCCACACTGCATTGAAAAAAAAGAGACTCTTACTATGGCTAGATTTAATCTTCTGCCGTTTACTGCATGATTCTTCACATTTGGCCAACAACACATTGAGCAACAACTCTGCTGAAGCGTTCTTGTTCCAGTTATCTGAGCCGCTATATAATTAGGAACCCTTCCACCATATGTGTGATTTATTGTCCATGTCCACTAATAGACATGAAAGCAATGGTCTAATAAATTAGATTCCCTACTAATTACAATGCATTCCTCTGTGCAGATTCCAACTTACTGCAGTAGCCACCTATGGAAATGTGTGACATAACAAAAGTTATGTCATCATTCTTTAGTTTTTCTTTAGCACTGGCATCATTTCAGTGGGTGTGTCAAATTGTAACACTTTATGTTTCTTGTTTGTCATCTGTCACTGTTCAGTTTTGGTTTCGTTTTCGCCCTTCCTGTGTTTCCTTATTTGGTCTTGTTCCTGTCCTTGTTTAGTTAATTAGTTACCCATACCACCTGTGTTCCTCACCTGTCCTGATTTGTCCCTAATGTGACCTTGTCTTTTATCAGATTATTATTGTTACTTTGAGTTCGTGTTGTTATCCTGTATTCTGTGAGAGTTCTTCATTAAAACTGCATACATATTGACCTGTCCTGTCTTCACCTGCCTGCATCAACACCCAAGGGTGACAGAATAATCTGAACAAAATATCTAAAGAAAAGAAAAAGAAATATACACGTGGACTTGATGTAGAACGCGCTACTCCAGTCCCCTGCCCAGGGTGGCCGTCCCATCGAGGAATATGTGGAGGAATTCGCGGAGGTTTCTCATATGGTGCCCTGAAGTGAGCAAACCTTAAGGACCGTGTTTTGGCTGGGACTGGATATAGATCTGACCCGGAAAATTCCACTGGCCCCAATCCTGACACCCTTGTTCAGCTCATGGACCGGGCTTTGTGGCTGGGAGGTTCCTCATTGACCATCGTAGAAGCGGACGAGGTCAAACAAACAGCAATTCCCCATCGTCACAGCCTAGGGACCAAAATCCTTGACCTAGCCATGAAATCGGTGAGATCAGCGATGGGAATCAGACGTAAGCCGCAGGCAAAAATCACGCAACCAGTGCCTGAGCGCCTTCCAGAGTCTGCTGCGCCGCCTGAGTGCCTTCGCATCGCCAGAACCTGAGCCCGCGCCGCCTGAGAACCTTCCAGAGTCTTCACCTGAGCGTGCATCGCCAGAACCTGAGCCTGCGCTGCCTGAGCGCCTTCCAGAGCCTTCGCCTGAGCGCCCACCGCCAGAGCCTTCGCTTGAGCGAGCAATGCAACAGCCCTCGCCAGAGCGAGCAACGCCTGAGCCCTCGCCTGAGCCCGCAACGCAAGCTAAATCCCCACCCTCCCACCCACTTCTCCTCTCTCCCTCGTCGTCGAATGACAGTCCTGTCACTCACCCACAACTCACCATCCAGCCAGGGCGAGCCACACAGGACTGCCATCCTCCGGCATCACCCGGTTAGTGGTGCTCCTCGATCCCTCCTCCAGCCTTCGAAAGCCAGATCTCCACCTCGGTCCTCCAACCCGTCGGTTTCGCCATGGACCTTGACTTCGATTAAAAGATAAGATGAACTACTAAAATAGATATTTTAGGGGACATTATGTGTACATACAATAAAACTAATTTAAATTTAGTTCAGATTTATTCCATACACTGCAGTTCTTTTGCAGTTTGTACTGTTATTTAACTTTTTTTAGTCATGTTAAAGGTAGAGTAAACAATTTAAAAAAGTCAGAGGCCGAGTACCCAAACAAACTTGTTGCCAATCAGCAGTAAGTGGCTTGTCTTCTGATGATGTGGAGAGAGGTTTCAGTGAACAGCCGAGCCGAGTGATAGAAAGATGAAGAACATTAGAGGAAAATGTCTGAGGAGTGATAAGGAAGGCAAGATGTAAGCAGGGCCCTGCATAGATAGGGGTTGAGTCACTTAGGTGTAGGTTATGACATTTTTACACCTGTTTTATCATCGTTGTTATCAAGTTAGTTGGCTTAGTAATGTAACCGCACACCTATAGAAGACAATATGCATGGTCATGGAAGTATTATATAAAACCCAAGGGCACTTTAATGGAAATCCACTTACACTTTCAAGCAAGCAATAAAAAATCCCTTTGAACTTAAGCATTTTTAAGGAGTACGCAATGTCTGAGCTGGTTATGGTCTTAGCTTGAATAAGATGTTATGGTTTAGATAGGGTTAGGGTTAAATGACCTAGTACAACCCATGTTCCAGAGAAGTCTAATTTATTAATTGTTCTTATTTATTCTTATTAAAAATGACAAAGAAAAGATTTCTAAAGTTTTCATGGCCCAACAATGTTTTTTGACCAACAAATTGTATTTTTTGACAAGTGCCACACATTACAAAAAATTGGGACAGAGAAAAAATAAAAGTGAAAAGGTAATAGAATATCCTTTGAGACAGTTGACCTTTGAGCCCTCGGTCATGCTGCTGTGTAAGGAGTTCTTCAGAAAACCACTGTCATTTATCTGCTGCTGCATCAAGAAATGAAACTTAAATATCTGTTACGGAGAAAGTTATACAGCGATGCTGCCATGTTCTTCTGGGCAGAGCTCATCTCAGATAATCAAAAAGACAGTGAAAATGTGTGCTGTATCCTCAGATGAGTCCAACGTTTCTGTCAACGTAATTATATATTCCGGGATTGTAGAGAGATATATACTGCCATCAAGATGATGTCTTTCATGGGAAGTCCATTGATATTACATAAAGACAACGCCAGGTCTCAATATGCATGTGCTACAACAGCATTGATTCTTAGACAGTGAATGTGCTAGATTGCCCAACTGATCTGTCTCCTATTGAAAAAATGTATGGCTCATCATGAAAAGGAGCGCTGTGTGAAAACAGTTTAGTTCTAGACTAAATGTACATTTATTTCACTTGCAAAAAAAAACTAACAAACAAAAAAAATATCAAAATTAATTACAACAGGGTAATGCTTTTACATTTGTTATAAATACACCTTCTTGGTAACACTTTAGAATTGGTAACATTTATTCACTATTTACCAAGTTGTTATATTTGAAAACAAACAAACTTAACGCATTATTTTCCATGAAAAGTAACTATGAAATGTAATTATGTAATGAAATGTAATTTACTCATTTTAATGAACATAAATGATTTACTACGTGTTCAAACATCATAATCTGAAATAAAAAAAAGATATACATAGTAAAAATCTAAAATTATCAGTCAAAAGGATGAGCAGGCTACTTTAGATGAATTATATCAGCGGATATATATATAAATTGTGTAAAAAAAATCATAATGTATTGTTTGTAAGCAGCCACAGTGCGGTAGAAGAGTCTGTTAGTGGCACCTTCTAGTGTCAGCCTGATGATCACATGCCCACCGTGATATTTTCTGAGCAGGAAAAAAACTAAAACAAATACATAATGCATAAACATAAAAATAAGTTTCACACTGGCAATGCTTAATGTCACTATTCAGAAACACTAAGACTAGGTCCTGGAGACTACATTTTGGATGTATGTAAACTTGAGAGGTCAGATCAGATGTTTATCAATTATTTGTATTCATGTTGCTAAGCATCAACAGTAGGTGTGATATGATGGATGCAGCCACTAGGTGGCGGTTTTACTCTACGAAGATCTGTTTTAAGTTAAGTTTTTTTATTATTATTATTATTATTATTTGTTTGTTGTATTCGTATGCCTGTTATTTCAACATTTTTCATGCTGTTTGTCTAACAATGTATTTAGCATTAAACCATGATAGGCCTATTACCATTTTACTTTAATATATTACTACCACATTACTGTTTTGTGAGGATTCCTGGTTCTAATCATTGAACTTGCCTGGGAAAGATGAATAAGTAAATAAATTAATAAATAGGAAATAAACAGACGCATTACTGTGCTTTGATTCAGGGCAAACCAAATGCATTTTCTATGGTGCATCAGCAGAGAAAGTTTAACTGAAAACTCCCATTCTTTTCACTTCTTGGCTGATGCTCTTGTGAAGATCTCATGCTCCTGTGTACCATAAGACAAGCTTTTACGGCCATAATCCTCCGTGACTCTGCTGTTAAGCTTGTTCGGTTGAGCAGATGAAATACCAGGAAAAAATGGAATTCCTCACTTAAGGACAAGGTTTAAAACAAGCAGCACGCAAGATCTTAATACTGCTGTAGTTTATACATGACAAGGATATTAGATATTAAGAGTACAGTTATTTGCTAATGAGAGGATGAAAACTACATATATATATATATATATATATATATATATATATATATATATATATAAACACACAAAAAAAAATAAATATATATATATATATAAACAAAAA
>JAUCMT010000032.1:5818363-5846122 GCA_032357475.1 Enteromius thamalakanensis
TTGTTTACCTGTATTCTGTGAGTGATCTTTATTAAATCTGCATAAGTATTTACCTGTCCTGTCTTCACCTGCCTGCATCCACACGAAAGCATGACACATATAAAAGAAATGCATACATACATACATACATAAGTGAAATTAAAAATAAATGCTACCAACTGCAAAACATTTTTGACATTTCTCCACATCAGTAGTTGTAGTTGTACCCATTAATTTGTTACTGGTTGTTTATCCAAACTCATTCATTTATCCAAAAGTTAAATCAAACTTCCTTAGCAAGCACATTACGTATTTAGTGAAAGTTAAAAGTTAAATAAGGGGGTTGAACAAATGACTATTCTTACTTTAGGGAAACTATTCTCCACAATTGTATTAAAAAAATCCATTTTGGAATTAAAATATGACAACTATGTGAAAAATATATAAATATATAAATAATGTATATTTTCAAATGTTGGGGGTATGACTTGATCTCAAAATCAACAATTTTCATAGCAATAATCATGTTTGAATAATGAACAACACAACATACACATAGACATACTGGAAAAAAGGCATTAAAATATTGAAGATTATTCAGGTTGCTTGAACACTATGCGGGTGATAAAGAGGTTGAATGAGGACATCTGCACAGCAGAGGTCATACTGGTCATCTCATTTGCACACTATAATTTACATACTGGCGAAATGTGTGTGATAAAAAAATGGTCTCTGATCTGATGTAAAACGTAAATTATGTTTTTTTAAAAAACGCATTACAAAACAAATTGCACCAGATAATACACATCCCAGAATTTAAATATATAATAAAGATCTCTGGTCTCTGTTTGGCTTATCACAAAAATCTCAGCAGATTCTCAAATTAAATTCATGGTGTCAAGGAACTGTATCACCATGTATAACTAATAGAAGGTAACTACTTGGTTATGTGCAAGGAGTTCAACCAGATATAAAGGTTTACAGAAAATTTGCTCACAGCAAAAAATATGTACCTTAATAATAATACATTTTATTATTACATAATACAATAATACATAATACAATTTTTCTTATTATTATAAATAATTATCAATATAATTTTTACATAAAAATAATTTAAAATTATAAATGTATCACTATTCTTATTACTTTTAATAATAATAATAATATTACTTTTTTCCAATGTTTTGCTCAAATGATCCTTTTATATATGCAGAACTGCAAATAGATACATGTAAGATTGTGTGCAGACAGGTGCTAATGCATAGACCATAACCGCGTGTTGATTGCTCTCCAAATCATGAATCTGCTCGATGAGGCTGAATCTCATTGAATCAATCACAGGCTGGCTCAGGAGGATCAAGCTTCAGAGCTCATCACACTTCACTGAATGACTATTACAGAGGTGTTCACTGTTTCAGAGTCATTGGGTGATTTAGGAACTGTGAAATGAGTGAGATTGAGTTGTCCTGATGCTCGTATACCTTGCATGACAAATAGCTGACAAGGTGTTCTCTTTCTTTAGACACCCTGCTGTGGAAATGTCATTACGCAATATCCAGTACTGAAACTTTAATAATAAAAAAACAATAAAAGGAACCCTTTCTTGTTATACAGTATAAGATCAGTTGTTTAAGCATAAAAATAACAATAGTTTAATAGTAGTCTATTGTAACATGTCTAAAAGATGTTTTACAAAAGTTAAAGCATATTTCATCCAATCGAAGGATAGTTTTCAGTAACACTTTACAGTAAGGTTCCATTAGTTATATTAACTTATGAATGGTACATTTGTTAATTGGTGCATTCATCTTTTTTAGTAAAAAAATCTATTTATTGCATATACAAGTTCAGCTCACATTCAATTTACTTTGAGTGCCTGAAACAGACTTTCTGCCTTTCTTAAAACTTTTCTGTGAGTTTTCGCTTCCTAGATTTTAAATTTATTTTCTCACTTAATCTCATTTATTTGCTGGAGGCCTGTACAATGCAGAAAAGATTATTTTTTCAGCACTGACCTACTAACAACACATCTCTTACGTCTATGGCTATGCTAACATCCCTTAAATGGAAGGAACAGTGTGGTTCCAAATACATAACATTAGCTATATATTAAAACATAACACTGTAGGCTCATTTTAAAAGATGCCTTCAGATCTTTCAGTGCAGAGTCAAACTAATGAAGGCCACTTTTTCCCAGAGCCGCAGCTCAGTATCAGAGACTGTCAGACTCATATTCTGGCTGTGTGTGCGAGGTATGGAGGCAGACACTCGCACTGGTCCCCTGAGAAACCCCCTGAAAGAGCCAGCAGTCAGAATCCCACCTGTCAGGGTTGAGCTTTGGCATATCCATGTGTGTGTGTGTGTGTGTGTGTGGTAACGGATGTTGCACAGGCTTCAAATTGGTCCCTGTGGTGGGAAGTACTGTGCTTTTCGATATCTTTTCCATGTCTTCTACTGCGTTCTACAGCAAGATTTGACTGCCTTCACTCAGTGTACATCAAACTGTAAATGAACAGAGAAAATACTAGAAACACAGTTTGTCCTCTTTTAATGACAAATTTTAAATAAAATCTACCTAGTTTTAATGTTTTATATATGTATGTTTGTGTGTACACACACACACACACACACACACATATATAAAAAACATATTTGACACTCATTTTTTGAAATTGTGTATCTTTAAGTGTCCATGTTACATGTGCCTATTATTATAATACAAATAGATTATGTATAATTACGTGCAAGTAACCCTAAACTATGTTAACCAACCCTACCCGTACAGTAAGTGCATAGTTATTTAGTATCACTTAGTTCATTAATATTACTTAGTACTTAAATGTTTAATTAAGGCTAGTTCACACCAAGCATGATAATGATAAAAATATTGTTCTAAAAATCGTTCTCAGTGTTAACGAAAATAGTGTCAACACCACAACTGTAACATTAAAGGCAGACAGAAACAATATCATTGGAATGATTTTCAGAATTATTTAGTCCAGCTGGTGAACAATAGAAACATTGACAACCAATCAGAATCAATCCTGCTATCACGCACTTGAGAATTTAAAGAGGGAGATGCACTTGAGCTTATAATAAACAGACGATATTGTTCGCTGGTGTGGATGTAAATATAGTTGTTATAGTTGCCTTTACACTGTAACAAGGACACCTGAAATAAAATTGTATTTATTTTCAGGGTAAAGATTTTTACATTTCAAAAAAGTTTGAAAATAATGATTAAAACTTTAGAGGCTTTAAATTCTAACTTTTTTCAATGAAGATTTTCAGAAACATAATGAAACCAACATGACAAAGAATACATGTTTGAACCTTGCACATGTTTCAAACAAGATTTTTGAAAGATTTTTCTTTTCATTATCATGGACACTCTTATATGTCATTGACCCATTTTCACAAAGCTAGCTCTAAGCTTGACCAATAGTAATGTGAGCGGAAAAATGTGCAGACCCAATTCTACTGTGATTTAAGTCATTAATGTTTAACACATTAAATCTATATAGACTTATAGATAATGGCAGTTAATTTAGTTGCTACCAACTGAAGCACATTTTCCATTATCAGACAAATATTTTTACTTATATTTTCACTAAACACACAGATTTAATACAGTTGTCTTTGCAGACTTTTAACAGCTATAAGTCAACTTAAGTGTAACTGATCGTTTAGCTATGATAACAAAGCTCCCTGCTATCGTCATGGTAAATGCGTTTCATAACCACTGCATTTACAGTCAGAGTGCTACTTTTGTATGGAATGTTGGCAAGAGTCTATCAGCCCAGCTGATATGATACACCAAGAGAGATGCTCAGACTAAGAATGGTGTGGCTGATGACTAACAGTCCCTCTGACCTTAACACAGATGAAGCAGTGTTTTGCTTTAAATGGCAGTTTGGTTGTCAGCACCTTTTTTCGATCAGCCGACTTAAAACAAATAGAGTCTCAGACCATAAAGCTTTAGAAAATAAAGCAATTATGGACTGTTGCTTGTACTTCGGACAGTAGTAATTGAAAATTAGGACTGGCACTTTTGGGAACTGCACTCCAGCTGTACAGGCCACAATAGTCTATCATTATCCCAGTCTCTTCCAAGCCACAAACACTAGATTCAGACTTGTCAACGTGCCGTATTGCACAATATAAGCAGTGCCTTGAGCATTTCCCGTTCCTCAGCTGGGTCAAGAGTTAGTCAGCGACATGAGGACATTGCATCATCCAATGATTCAGAGCGTTAAAACGCAAATGCTGATAAATGCAATCAAAACTCTTTGCTGCTCGCTGTAACATAAAGGGGACAATAAATACATTTCCTAAATAATGAATAGGTGCATTTTTAGCAGTAGAATTACTGTGGTAGTTTATAATTACTGGGTCATTTCAGCTGGACGGTGCATGAAATAAATCTGTCATACAATGAACGCTACCAGTAAATAATTTGTTTGCAGAATCTGACGGAACCTTGCCATAGGCTCATTTTGATTGAAGCATCCTAGATTTAAACTTCATTGTTTCAGTAAATCTTCCTGGGAGAAAATAAATAAACATACATAAATATATATGATTAAATTAATGGAATGCTTTGCTATTTATGTATGGCTTAATGGCCTGTGGCTGCGGTATAATTGCAAATTGCCTTGCCAGTATATAAAATAAAATAGTTTTTAGAAATTAAAACAATCAATAAACAAGACTGCAAATAAAAATTATTACGAGGACAGATAAACCAGCATATAAAGCAAGCTACCGTCACAATAAACCCTGGTCACTTTAAAACATATCATGCTTACAGACTTGGCATACACAATAAGCTGAGAAATACAGCAGATGTTTGTATATAAACATATTATTTGTGCAAAAATGCTTTTGGTTTTTTCTTAATATCAATGTTGAGTGTTGAATCACCTCAGACCCCAGAGGGTTAATATCAGTTAAGTTTTACATATGCAAAAACACATATATTCCACATGAATAACACAATAATATACATCAAGAATCCTCATTTCCTAGTATATAGCGTCACATTAAAATAATAAATGCAGAAATCATTCAAGACTTTCTCCACAACGCAATTCACCATAATGATATATAGGGGCCAGTTGCATAAACTAGGCCTTCATGTTAAGTGTCTTAAGAGCTAGTTTGACCAACTAGCAGTTAGCCAAGAGTAATCTGTTTTATTTTTTGTATTTACCTTAGACTAATATACATTTTTATGTAACTGAATTAAAAAAAAACTGTGGCCAGTCTTAAAGAAAAATTAAGCTAACTAAATTTTAAGTCTAGTCTTAACCTTTCTTTGTTTTAAGTATGTATTATATACTATGTTGTATAACAGACCAAACCCTCTCTTTCTCACTCTCTCTCTCTCTTTCTCTCGTCCTCATACCTGTTTCTGGACAGTCTGGGATTCTGTTAATGCAGAGAAAGAAGTCTCAGCTACAAGGGGTCCTAAGTGCTGACAGCAGCACTGAAAGCCCCTGGAGAGAACTCGCTGATCAAATTATTGAGTCCAGAGAGTCCTGCTGGAGTTCAACAATGACTCTTAATGCCTTTTTTCCCCCCACTTAAAGATTATGGTCAAAGTGGAGTGAAAATAGAGTTAAATTTAAAGACAAGACCAAATTTAATCGTTATAGACACATCCTTGTTGTTGATTTGATTTCTATCATAAGTCATAAGTAGTGCTATTATACCCTTATGGTAAATTACGTACACTGTTTATATGTTGTTTTCTCTATAAAAGAGGATTTGCAAGGATTTGCAACACTGAAAACTATATATTATTTAAAAAAAAATGTAATCCCTCCTTAATCTTCACAAATGTGACTGTCCATGTAGAATATGAAAATACATATGTAATTATGTATTTACTTTATTAATTGTGGTTTTGAAGGTTCACTGACAAAGTGTTTTACAAATTATGTGTTTCACTAGCTGCCTGCTTTCTTGCTAGAGGTGCTAAAAAAAAACATAGGAAAATAACCTAGCTTCCATCATTCAATTCTCCACAATCAGAAAGGCCCAAAGTGCATCTGAAGTGGTTAAAATGGAATATGATCACAGGACACGGCTAAATGCAGAACGGATTTCTGGCGCTGCAAAAAATCAATCCGTCAGCCGAGAAACGTGTGTACATACATGTTGAAAAATCAATGAGCAAATAAATAAACATAACAGCCAGAGAGCAGACAGTCCATCACCTCCAAAAATCTGGAGATGTTTCAGAGAAGCTCAAAGGAAGAAAACAACAGGGGGTCAGTGGATGGAAAAAAAGAGATAAACTTAATCTATATCTTTAAAAAACAACAACAATAAAAGAGATATTCTTTGAAAGAAAGCCATCAAAACCTTCCTTGTCAGAGGTGGGCGTTAATATGCAATTTGTATATTTGTTTGTTGAGCTGTATATTTACAGGATAAATTCATTAAAAGGCGTTGCTGAAAATCATCGACAAGATGCTATGGACGAGCCAGCCTATTCAGACAATCAGAATTGCAGGATTAGTCGTGAGTTGAAGACTAGTGTCCAAGAAGACTGACAAAACATCAGCGTTCATCTAATCCTATAGTAATAGAGGTTATCAAAGCCACAAGCTTAAAACTACTGAAGCCGGCCCCTCAGCTAAAGCCATTTGCATAACATTACGCCTTCCTAACAATGAGCATTATGGCCGTATTGGTTTAAGTTCTCACAAGATCTCGTGGAGCTTTACTAGCCTTCACTGAGAAGAAAAAAAAGGAGGAAAACACCAGTTTTTGTTGGTTTATGTCCTTTATAAAACTTGGGGATCTCTACACATGTATAATGCAGATTGATATTAATATACTTCATAGCATCTAATGATTTAAAACTCTTAACCCACAATATTTCCCCTTTTTTTTATTATGAACTTTATTGAATTGTTGTTTTTCTTTTAATTTTAAAGAATGGTTTCTGCCTTGTTATTGTTTAGTTTTTTTATAACTTCAATGATAAACTATCTAATTTTAAAGAAAATAATCCCACTTTATATTAGGTAGCCTTTTACTTACAAAAAAAGTGAATGAGTCAAGAGTGTAATACAGAAATTAGTTAAAGATGTAATTACATGCAGGTATTTTAAATATAAGTACAAAGTAAAAACATGTACAGATTAATGCATTGTATCAAATTATTAATTAAAATGTAAGTGCATAGTAGTTAGGCCACCTAATATAAACTGGGAACACAAAAGGAAACTGTTTTACTCCAATTGCACTGTAAGTATTAATATATACAACAGTAAAATCAATTATTACAGGAAACAAAGTTAGCAATTTAAATGTTCTCTACCTGTACCATTTTTGGCAAACTCCCTTTTGAAGAAGACGTGATGTGCAATTTGTAAATATTTTCTATCAAAGTATATAGTATTAGGAAATTAGATAGGATAGTATAAAAGTATACATTATAGAAATTAAAAAAATAATAATAATATTAACTGCACAAAAGAAACAGTTCTGCTGTTTCATGTAGCTACCAGTCAGGGATTTGTCCAATTCAGGCTTCCTGCATCCAAAACCGAACATGGCACCTAAAAACAGATAAATGTAGACAATAGTGTGAGGAGCAGCATGTTCCCCCTGCTTTTTATCCATTTTTTTAAATCTCTGAATTTCTTCCCCGCTTCAAAGACCATACTGTGCACAGTTGGGGGGCTTCAAAGCTTCAAGTCCACAGAATTAGGGGAGAGAAAAGCAGCTTCTGCATTGCTGACGGCTCAGAAATATCACAAGGCAAGCAAGTAGAAAACCTAAATTTTCCTCTCCCTCTTAAGAAGAATGATGTGTTTCACCTGCATCATTTAAACTAAGGAAATGGACGTGGTTTTCTTCTCTGGATGCGATTAAAGGTGGACATTTTTGACTGAGCCAGACCAGCTATGGCCTTTGTATGGCACTTGTTATGTCCTGTTCAACATTAAGTCAACTCTAGGTATGTTGGGTGAAAATGCTATCTTGTGATACTGCAGCAGTCTTTGTCTTATAAAGGAATGATTGTGCTAAAGCTAATAGAATTAGCATACAGGTGTAATGAGTGTTTGGGTTATGTATTAGGTTGTGACAGAATGTGATAAATTGTATTTATAGCACTGTTGAAGGTCTTTGTGTGCAGAATGCAATGTTTTCACTTTATTTTGCTTCCAGCTTTTTTCAAAACAAAATGTAAAAGTTCTTAAAGACCTTTAGCTAGAATTGCTACTTACCGATCTCTAAGGACTAACTTTAATCTAAAAAAGTTGGTGCAGACAATTCCCGACTTTTAAGTGCACCACCTCCTCGGCTGTTTTTTACATTTTCAGACATTATTGGTGTATCTAGCCGAGTTAGGTTGGGACCTGATTGTTCTCTCAGCTTGCATCTGTGCTTTCTCTAAAATAGCTACAATTTAGTCCCCAGCGCCCTCAGCATTCTCCGAACCCCACCGCTCATAATTATGCATCACTGGTCACATTTGTTGGGGGAAAATACTGTGACTGATGTAAAATAATTAGTGTGCTGTGAATGGGGCAGCTTGTTGCCAGCGCGGGATCAGTGCTGGCTAATGGGGTGTGAAAGGAGATTGCTACCTAGCTGCGTTGTGCCTAGTGCTGCTAAATAATGCAGTATGTGCATGCACTGCACGATGGGCCGATCATACAGAGACGCTCCAGCACCCAATTATATTTTACCTGCAAAGGTGACACGCTAGCTAATGCTAATGGTACATCATTACCTCGCGGCAACACCCCCCGCCCCCCAAAAAAACTTTCTTTTTTTTTTTGAGTCAAGATTTGATATTTACTGTACTGAATCCTAATCAAGTGAGTTCGTATCAGTTTGAAGACTGGTAGTGTATGAAAAAATAGCTTTCGTGTGTTAGCTTTCAAAATGTTTAGGCTTGCGATACACTGTTTACTATAAGAAAAGCAGGAAATATTTTAGAAACAATTGATTTATATATATAAAATGTGTTTAATTACAAGCAGCTAGCACTAAAATAAATATTAACCTCAAAATATAGTAACCCTGTTTTAATCAATATTACTTGTTTGTGTAATTGCAAGGTTACATTCAGTTAATTACACTAGAATAGGAAACACTTATTCAGTATTAAGTATGACAATACCTTCAATAAATTTCTAATTTGCTTATTAATAGTTAGTAAGGTAGTTATTACGTTTAGGTATTGGGTTGTAGAATAAGGTCATGTAGAATAATATGCACTTAGTTACTACCATTAAATAGCTAATATTCTAGTAATATGCATGCTCATAAGCAATTATTTAAGAGACTCTAAAATAAAGTGTTATTCAAAATTCAATAAACTCAAGCTGAAATTGTATTTAATATAAATGTATGTCAATGATCCCTTCTACAAGATGTTAAATAAAATGTGGTTTTTTTTATTATTTTATTTGCATTTTTAAAATTTTAAGCTACTTAAGTATAGCTTCATAATTTTCACTTCTTATAAGTAAACTGACATGCTGCTTTGTTGCATTTTAAATTAGATTTTTTTTTACTAATTGTTCACTATCAGTATTCAGCATCTTAGAAAATCATTTATATGCATTGTATGGTTATTTGAAGTATATACTGCTGAACGTTTTGCTGTATATGTTTCTTCAATGAACACGAAACAGGCGTAAAAAATCTTCTTAACATCTCCCGTAAAAGGGTCTGTAACCGTGTCCTGTCAGAAGAAAAATGGCATAAAAAATTCCTGAAAAAGGAAAGAAAAGAAAGAGTGCCAAAGGTTATCTGGCAGACAATAAAAAGAAAAGGACACAGCAGTTGAAAATAAAAATGTTGTTATGTTACAGGTGTAAAAGAAAAAAAAAACATAAAAAGCTGATTTAAAATATAGGAGAATATGTTTTCTACATAATAACAAAAACAATTGTGCCAACTGAAAAATAGAGTCATTTTAAAGTTTCTTATTCAGAGGCCAGTTCTCACTTTCAGCACAGATAAAATTCCCAGCTTCATATTTGTGTACACAGCAAATACGTTTAACCCCAGTTTGACACCCCACAACCATCCAATTAAAGCAGTACTTGATGGCCCATTCATCCAATGTGCTTTATTCACACTTTCAATGATGAGGCTAGCGGTAGTTCAGTCTCGCCGTACGGCTCTCACTACATTACACACACTTAATTTTGCCTGAAATGGGCTTAATTTGTCACAGCAATCACAAATAAATGCGGCAGCATTCCTACTTGTGAATTACCCATTAACGTTGGAGCGGTAATATGCAGTTAAGTTCAAAATGTTTTTCAAGTTCAAATTTTCTTTATCACTGATCCAAGACAACACCTGACAAAGTGTCTGTTCTTCATCTTTGCCTTTTTAAACAGGAATAATTGTTCAAGAATTATTGTATTATATTTTAGACCAACAGTTGAGAAAGAAGTGCTTAAAACCTAATGACTTTTTTTAAATGTAAAAATGCACCTTTTGGATTTCAAAATATATTTACACCTATTATTGATATCACTAAATTATATTCTTCCTAACAGGAGTAGGAAACCTAGAGTGAGGTAGATGATATTGTCCATATTTTTAAAGGAAAACACATAATTTAGGCAATTATTAAACTATTTATAAAAATGAGTTTTTGTGCAAACAAAGCAGACAGTGTAGTAAATGTTAGCCACACATACATATATATATGCTTGTAATGACCGTACTTACTGTGTAATTACAGTGTAATATAAACTGCAATTACCAAAAATTATTGTTTTAAACGCAATAATATGAGCATATCATTTTTTTTATCTGCAGAGTCTATGCAGCTGTGTACAATTAGGGTTGACAGATTAATTTCATCTATTTAATTAAAATTTTAATTTGCATATACCCGCCAGACATATACAGATGTTCTTCCTTAACTTAGACTCCTGTAGTAATGCAGTCCATATTTACTACTAGAAGCTGAAATTACTATCACAATATATTGACAATTAAAAATAGTTAAATTGTGATAAAATTTGTTTAAGATTGTTATAAAACATAATTTAATAAAATTGTTTAATATTGCATTTTGTGAAAGCATCAAATATTTATTTTGCACGCCTATTAAATTCTATTAAGATATAAATAAAATGATGTATTCTCTTTTATTTGCCCTATCGATTTATTCACTTAAATAAATCAATAATATATCACATGACCTTGTTATACCTATTTCAAAAACCTCATCTTATTTTTTTAATATAATTCAAATAAGGCTTTGGGATGCATCCTGTTTTTAAAATTATATTTGAGCTTTGGTTCACTCGCATCCTTCTGTTATACTGATCAGGCAGTTTTCAGTCTTGTTATGACCATCTGCTGTTTTCCTTATTTTTCCTGATAATCAAAAAATTTAAAAACCCAAAAATGAACCGTTGCACAAATCTGTGTTAAATTGTGCCAAAGCTTATCGAACTGATAATAGCAGGGAGGGGGTTTGCTAAGAAACACACACACACACACACACACACACACAGATTACAGTCAGGGTGACCGGACTCAGGCATTCTAATGGTATTGATTGAAAACAGCAGGGGGTCCAAGGGCTGAGAGCATGAGATATTCACTCACCTGCAGTACAAAGTCACTCTCTCTCGCTTTCTCCTTTCCTCGTGTATACACACACACACACGCACGCTCAAATCAAATCCCATTTGGGGCTGCTGTTAAACTGGCTCACTAAATTGGCCTGCAGCTCTCGGTCTAATACAGCAATAATGTCATACTGCGCTTGTTTACTCTGAATTTTAATTTTCTGTTTCATTGCTTCTGGTTATTGATGTTTGCGTTATCACGTTCACTTTAAACTATTGATAAATTGGTGTCTCAGCTTTCATACATATAATTACTTCAGGTATCTCACCGACCAAAAACACTGAGCCAGTCTGAACCAGGGACACCGCAGCCAGAGAAAAGAGAGGGAACATCTCAGATATACTATCTAAAGTTATCATGGTTCATTAAAAAAAGGATTACAATTAAGAATGGCCTTTTAACAATGCCCCTGATCTTCCAAAGTTGAGTGGCCCTGCATTTTTATTATTTAGTGCATAAATCTTTCTTTCTTTCTTTCTTTTTTAAGCTGACAGAGTTTAAGTAAAAATGATTTATGTATTTTAATGTGATAGTAAACTTTTTTGCTGTTGAACAGAATCATAGGAAATAATAGAAAATGAAGATACTTGAAACCGAAAATCGAAAGTATCTATTTGTATTAAAGACTCAACAAGCAGACGCAATCAAGTCAGAGTAATTCATTGATCTTTTATTGATGAATCACAAGCTAGTGCAGATAACCATTTATAATCTATACGAGAACCATGTTCAAACAGGCCTCTCACAGTTTCAATGAAATGAAATTTCAAAATTGTAGCCTATGTTTTAACATTTGCACATCTATAACGATGTCTCTGTATGAGTAAATGCATTAAAATCTTAATCATCATATTCATTTCCAATGCTTTGTTGCGTTCATGTGATTACATCTGTGTGGAATCTCCCTGGTGTCTTCAGTGAACTGGAATTGGCGGAATTGCTGATGCTACCATTTCATAATGATATTGAGATGATTTGAATGATAGCGGTCACAGGGCACTCGTCTTTGAGGATGAAATACTTGAGGTGTATGAGTACGTGTGCATTACCAATGATTCAACAGAGCCATAACAGATGGGGAAAAATATGTCTGAATTCTCATCTTTAAATACCAAGGTGCTACCCATAAGTAGGGTGGCAGGGACAATCACATTTTGTATTTAATATCTGCTTTCTCCATAGTGTTGTGATTCTGAACTGAACAGAATGGAATTTCAATGTGAATTAAGCTTTATTAACAGCATAATGTTGATTACCACAAAGTTTTTGGAAGTTTTATATGCTAAAATGTAAAATACATCATTTATAACTTGCAAGACTGTTTGAATGTTTTGGGTCAGTAAGATTATTTCATAGTACTGGAAAGAAGTCTTACCCATTTTTTTTTATTAAAATTGCAACATAAAATTTAATATTAATTTTGTTTTAATTTTGGGATGCAAATCTACATTTTCAGGATTCGTTACTCCAGTCTTCAGTGTCACATGACTTTCATTAATCACTCTAATATGCTGTTTTTGTAATTTTCTAATGGTAGGGTACATTAATTTTTATGTCAAAACTTTTCTTTATTTTTACATTTGTTTCGTAGCTTTATCTGAAGTTGTTAAATTTGATATAACTTAAGACAGAAAAGATTAGCAAGCTAATTTTCCCAAAGTAAAGTCATATAACCTAGCTTATTGTTTGCATCTATCATTTTAAACAGTAATTATTTTTAAATGTACAAGCTGCATCCATTTACTTACATTTTAAGCACAGTAACCATGATTTCTGCTTTTTGCAAGCACTATACATGCTTGCAGGAGATGTAACACGCAAGTAAGTATGTTTTTAGCTCAGCTACTGTTAAATCTCCTATGAATTTGAATGTGTATGCTTTTATTTTTTCATTTGCACTGCAATGCTTTTACGCAGAAGGAAAAAAACAACAACAGAAAATGACCGGATGGACGTAGCGTTTTGCAACCATGATTGATGAAAGTCTTTGCATGCGTGTTCATGTTTTCTAGCTTGTGCATGTGCCACTTGCTTGTAATTTGACATTGCGGATTTGTGTGTGAGTGAGCGTGCTTCTGAAAGTGCTGGTGTGTCCATGTATGTGTACGCTTTGTGTGTGCGTATGGGGGGAAGGGGGCTTAGTTAGAGCTCCTGGAGGTCTGGCTGGCCAGCTTCAGAAGCTCTGCCTCAGCCTAGTGCAACACAGCAGGGAGTCCTCTACAGAACCCAGGAACAAATGTCACCAGCTCTCAAACCCCCAACCAACTAGCCTTCCCATCCTCCTAGTCGTCAACACACACACACACACAACTGGTCTTATCAGGGCTTAGGGAGCGGGGAGAAACAGAGGCGTTCCACCCTGCAAGAAAAACACATGCAACCGAAGCGAGCATACGTTTTCTTCACAGCTGTTGAGTAGATAATTCTAGATTTATAATTTAATTTGAAGACGACGAGAGAAGATGCTGCTGTAACGTTTATTGAGAAGTGAAGTCTCTGCACTGTTTTGTTGCCAGCTTGTTATCGGTAAACAAGATGGTGGCAACAGGTACAAAGTGCCGTTCTGCTAAGCTGTTCTCGGTTAGGGATTCTTCAAAATAACCTCGGCCACTGGGGAAAATATGAAGTGAAGGAGAGAGAGGGTCTTGTTTTTCACTCTCAGTGCCTCTTGTTTTATGTCCACGGTGAAAAAAAAAAAAAACCCAGCAGCTCTCTGCAGCACGAAGCCAATTAGGTTTTTCACACAAGAGTGTCTTAATCAGTGGCATAATTGGAGGCACCCTGCTGAGATTGAGGCTGGGCAGAGAACAAGGTCTAAACCAACATATAATCAGACATATTGAGCTTCAAACTCTTCACAGTGACAGAAACTGTCATTATGAAGAATTAACTGAGTGTTTGGCTAAACCTGCCGAAACAAAGTTAGTTGGCATCATTAAAAAGTATAAGGGATACTTAACAACCAACAGGGCTTTTTTTTCTGTGGTGCATTTGATTTGAATCAGTCCTGGCTGTTATATGTGACGTTGAATCAGAATCTGTGAAAGATGTTCTTTAAAGTAATTCTGGTCTTCACTATCTTTTCAGACTTATCTGAATCTCAAAGACGGAAGTTTGATCAAAGGTTTTCTCGTTCATCAGTAAAGCAGTACATTTAAAGCGGCCATACATCTCACGTTATTCCTTAAGCTTTACTGAAGGATTTAATTAAAAATGGATATGAAACTTATATGAAAAAAGCCATTTTAGTTTATAATATTTGTTATGAGTAAATGTGGATTATCCTGTGATGTGAATTACAGATTTCTGATAACTATTAGATCACAATTTATTCATAAATGTTTAAAGAAAGAAAAAAGTTTGATTCAGATTAAACTGATCAGAAGTGACAGTAGAAACATTTACAATGTTGCACTTTCTTTTATCAAAGCATACTGAAAAACAAAGAAATATTAAGCAGTGCTGTTTTCAACTTTAATAAAAATATGAAATGTTTCTTTAGTGCCAGTCAGCATATCAGAATGATTTCTGAGGGATCAATGCACTTTATGCAATGCATAAACAATGCATTAATCGGATTAATGATGCCATTAAAAAGCTTTGCCATCAATTAAATGTATTAATTTTTAAAATGTAATATAATACAAAACACTTATTTTAAATTGTAGCAATAGATTTTACAGAATTGCAGTTTTTACTATTTTTAATTAAATAAATAGTGAGTATACTTTTTGTATAGTAGTGGTCATGCACTTATCAGAAATAATTTATTTAAAATATTTATTGAAAAAGTATTTTATTCAATTTCTTAGTTGACATAGAAAAAATGGTCATAAAAACTGCTAAAAATAATTTGAAGAATTAAGAAAATTAATTTAAAAAAATAATAATTTCATGTCAGATTTTCTAAATGTATTGTATTCCTCTCTAACTGGACTTGTCTAAATATGGAGTCCATATCACTGTGCACTAATTCAGGATGTTTTCTGCTGCACAAAACCATAAAAAAGCAGTAACAGAAAATAGATCAATAAAAAGAATCTGATGGTACTTGCAGTATATTGAGAGTACAATAGTAGACCTAAAAGAACTCCATGCCCAATTCCACAGTACTTTATTGTTTTGTTATTGCTGCATCACAAGCCCCTCAATATGAGACCCTTCTTCAAATACACCTTATACTATTTAAACCAAATACACACAATGATTTTTCTACAGTTTTCTTTTACAAATGGCACCTTCATATTCTACATCATCAAAAATAAAGAACACGTTGAATGTTTGCGACATTCTAAAGTTCCAAAAACAGTGCTCCGATCATACTCCCCAAGACGTCTGCTGATGAAGGATATAGATTATCATTGCTATGAGCACCATCATCAGGTTACTGAAGAAGAGAAGGTGGGAAAGGAAGACTTGGGGGGTTTTCCCTCCTCCTTTCGCTTGCGGGAGCTTGAACTCTTTTTAAGTCGGCCACCACACCATGGCTAATGGCCCCCGCTGAGCCTGCTGTCTCACTCCCGGCATCAAGCCCATCGTCCCTAAATCAAACCATAGAAAATTGGGCTTAAAATATTGGGGAGAGGCCCCCCAAAAGAGACCCAAAAGCTGCATCTGTCGCCGGCTTACATGAAAGTTGAGCTCACGAGGAGCAGTGGTCACATCGGTCCTCGCTCGCAGTAGATCTATGATGAAAAAGATTGAGGCTTGTTCCTCTTTAGCTTTGCTTGTACTGTGTTTTATAGAGCAGGATCCCGTGGACTTTTTGTGCCGTTCGATGCGTTGCCTGATGGATGTGACATGCTAGTGGTCTCGCGCGAGCTAAGAAAGGTGAGCATCGTGTTCGAAATGATTCTGTTTTGTTGTTTGAATTAGAATATGGCTGTCTGATCTCATTTGACTGGGTCTGAAAAGGTCAGAAGGTGTAAATATTGTGCTTTTTACCTTTGAGCGTGTTACAAGCATCCTCAGAGTTATAGTGTCAACAAAACAGTCAGCATTTGCAATGCTAACAAGACTACATCATGTATTGTTCCAAAATGATATGTGCAAGCATTTTTCGGAGCGCAGTCAGCTGGTGTGTGTGTGTGTGTGTGTGTGTGTGCGCCGGCAGAATCATACAGCTGGTGATGCAGAGGTGAAGAGTCTAAACAATGCGGCTAGATCAGGACCAGCCTTCCTGCAACACACACACACGCCATGTTCTTTTCCTACAAACACACACACACGTCACACACACAAGCAGCCGTCATTCCGCCAGTGCTGTCTGTATTCTGTCAGTCCGTCTAAAAAATGCATGTGACGCTGAAAAATTCAGGATATCCAGGCGCGATTCCAGTGGGCAGAATGCAAATCATTGTGTTAGGGATGCTGTAAACTTTGAGCTGGAGAACGATGGAAGCATTGTGCATGTTGCAGAGGGGAGATGGAGGGCGAGGGGTGGGGGGGTGTTGTGGTCCGACTGACTGATGCAAGTGCGTCTGTCTGTGTGTGCAGGGAGTCATTGAGCTACCGAGTATCACGGTTTTCTGCATCCTGAACGTCAGATGACAGGTGTGGAGACCGTTTCTGATGTGACCTTTGCAGGATCCGTGATCGTCTGTAAGGTGAAACAATAAGGAAGCACCAGGCGATATCTCCTGAATCCCAACCACAGACGGCGTCGCACAAATCTAGCATCACTTCGAAAATCCGAACATAATTATAAGCCTTGTAAAAGTACTCTTTTTTCTTTTTTTTAATAAGAAAGCGGTTTTAATTATCCATGCTGCTGAAGAAGACTGGATAGATGGATTTGTGGAATGGGAGGAGGAGGGGGGTGCTTTTATACAATAATAAAAGATAGGAGGGGGGGGTGTATTTATACAAAGAGTAGGTTTTTCATTGTGTGAAAATATAAACACAGATGAGCTGTGTCTTTGATTTGTTCCTGCTTTTCACTCCACGCAGCAGGGATGCGCAGGCAGACGTGCCCTCTTTGCATTCGATGTAAATAGGTACCGTGGACGCTGCATGATGAGATTATATTCTGCCCGTTTCTCTCTCTTTGCTTTTTTTCTTTCACCCTCCCTCAAAGGACACATTTTTTCAGCACTATTATGGTTTTTTAAGCTGGCTTTGATTCAGGTTTTTTTCCTGTGTTTTCACATGAATTCATGTGTTGCATCCTTTAGTTTCCTTGCAGATGATTGTGTTTTCACATCAAACCACTATCCAAATAGTTCATTTAAATTAAACAGAAAATAATTCATTAGTTTTTAATGGAATTCTATTTTTTGGAAGCGGTCTTGCGACGTTCAGTTTGAATACAATATTGTAGAAATAATGCTGCGTGGCTATTGCTAATAAGGATATTCTGTGTAAATATTAAATTTAGATCAGTTGCTTTGATTATTGTTATTTCATCCAACATGGTGCAATTCAAGGCCTATTTAATCTTTAGATTCATTATATATAAATACCATTTTTATGAAATATATACGCAGACTCATGGACATCATAACACACAGGCAGCAGCCATTTCTGTATCATAAGGGCCACCAGGATATTAGAATTAGACATCTCTGTGTCGATCATCTACAATTCTACATCATGACTGAATCCTCTATTTGTCTAAAACAAACTGCACAGTCACTTCTTTATGTTCTGATATGTCTTCAAAGACGTATCCCCCCCCTTTCTAACTTCTGCAAACAAAGAAAGGATAAAAGGCTGATCTCGGCATAAGCAAGAGCAGGAAGAAAAGAGAAAATTGATGGAGATGTGTACAGCGCTCTGATGTGTATTATACGGTTTTTAGGTGGTGTTTATTGATGTCATTACACTCTTCATCTTTTAACAGTTCTTTGATTTGTTTTTCTTTTGCTTCAGGGGAGATTAATAGAAAAAGAAAACAGTCAGTACTAATAAATGTTGGTGAGAAACAGCAAAAACAATTGACAGCATTATCATTATTATCATCATCGACTATGTTAATAATAGGGGGTTGTTAAAATAATAATTTTGTACAGCAATTCTGTATTGTTTGAAATAATTACGTGTGTGTTACTTGGCAATCCTTTAACAAACAAATATTTATTTCAACATTGGAATTTAGGTATCAGGTTATTGTCATTGTTGATGTTATTATTTTACATTTAATGCAAGGCTTAATTTACCAAAGCCTTTTGTCACTAAGCCAAATTAGCAGCATTATAAGAATCTCATAATAATAATAATAATAATAATAGTGACACAAAGAGTAAAATACAAAACCAAATTAAGACTGTACATTAAGAATAAATCAAATGCTTCCATTTTGGATTTCTTATAATAATAATAATAATAATAATAGTGAAGACTATTATATCGAAAAGGCAAAATTTCACCCCTCTTCTCTTGCTTTCTTAAACTCATTTTGCTTTCCTTTTTCACATTTTTTTCATGCAGATGTATTTATTCAGTGCCCGGCTGAAATTCTGCAAGTTTGTAATGCTGTGTTCACGAGGAGCTTTCCATTTTAAAATCACAATGCACTACACCGCATTGATCTGGGGATCCCGAACTTTATTCGGTATTAGAGATTTCAATAGCACCAGTTGGAATAAAAGTGGAGGGTTGAATGTAATGGGGGTGGCAAAGCAAGTCTTTAGTCTGTGTTTTTGAACCTTACAATGAACCAGAACACAAAAGGGGCTGGTCCGCACACAGATATTGTTGCCTGTGCAACCTTACAAAGCGGAGAGCCTTTGAAGAGAATTTTGAGTCGGCGCACTGAAAAGACGCTTTGTATTTGTTTATGTGCATGTCTGAGGCTGCTTGGATATTTGGAGTTCTGTGATTTAACAGTTAAACAGCAATGCCTATTAAGATAAAAAAGTTGTAGAGCATTGCAATTTAATCTCTGAGGGAGGCTTTAATGCTATTTGTGTGTTTGCATTTAAAAAAATGAAGATTGTATTTTTTTAATAAATAAAAGACTGACGTTAGTGTGTTTGTATATATTTTTTTATTTCATTGGGACTGTTTCTCGGGCTGTTGCTAATTTGCTGAAAGAATGTATGTAAATGCTTGTAAATTCTGAAATGTATATTCATTGTTTGAGCATTAAATATGGTATTTTGCAATTAAAATGATCTGACAAGCGTAGTAGATAGGTCAGTGCTTTTATTTGACCTTTCACCACAAAGAATATCGCGGTGATTGTTTTAGATTCCTCTTAAATTCAATTCTTAATTGTTTCCTAGGTGTTGTTCTTAAAATTAAATGTTATTTATTTTTGTTTGTTTTCTAAAAAAAGGTTGTTTTTTTAAACAAATATATATATTTCCTTTTAAATTACGGTTTATAAATATTTCTAAAAACAACCTTGTGAGTTGTTTTTCAGGACAATTTTTCCACAAACTATACAATATAAAATAATAATGGTGATATAAAATAGATGTGTTTACATGTAATGAATGTTCTAAAATAAGACTAATGTCTTTTTTATGTTTAATGCTCTTTCTAAAATGAGCATACCAATACATATTGCCGAACATAATAAAGGGCTACCAGACAATCATTTAAATTCATGTTTCTTCTTTTGGTAGCATTTCTGTTCATTTATTTTGCTATTTATTCAGTGTTTTTTTTTACTGTTTACTGACTTCATCTTTTTAGTCCTTAATTGTGCAAATCTGGCCATAGTTTTTTATATTGAAGAACGTATTCTTTCTACAACAATAATACAAAATATAGTTTATTTTAAGATGTGCATGTTACACATTACGTGTGTGTACTATAATAACAATTATGTATAATGACATTTAAGTAACCCTAAGTCAAATCCTAACCTTAACTTAGAGTACAGTTAGTAGCTGTAGTAAATTAATATTATCCAGTACTTATATTTAGAAATACACTGTAACAATGACACCTTAATATAAAGCATAGCCCAAAATATTTATTGTGGTTTCATAATTTTTAACAACTTGAAACTGAAAGTAGCCATGAAAAAATATACAAAATAAAATGATCAAACCTATGCCTATAAACCTGATTTTACACAGAAAGCTTATCAAATCACACAACCCTATTATTTGTATGATTATTATTTGTAATTGTTTGTAAGGCATAGGAATTTACTGCGATACTAATAAATCATTTTAAGTTCTACAATTAGCATTGTTATCAGTGTCGAGCACTTAAACATCACTGTTGTGTTCTTAATAATGTGATTAAAGTGACACAACTATATTTATTATTCTAAAAGCAAACTTTTGTCACATGAGTGATTGCAAAGACTCTATTTTGTTCTCTTCCATGTCGGTACCGTGGACCCGGTCAGGATGTGGCTGGCTTCTGCCTAGCAAATACTGTGACAGGCAGGATGTCGGTTCAGGACCTTTGGTGAAGTCGGGGTCATGGTAAACAATCATGCCAGCACACAAGTGGGTTTTAGCGCGCCCCTTTCATTCACGTGCAGAGAAAGGTGCCCCTCCCCTCAGCACACAGCTTCAATTCCTCCGGCTTCCCGAGGGAAAATACTGCCTTTCTCTAAATAAACCCACTATATCTCTTTCTCTCTCTCTCACATACACACACTCCAGTAGGAGAGCAAAGCTTCGCGGGACATGACCTCGGCTCTCCTTTAGGTAAACCGGCACTCCTGGCTATGCGCAAGACCTGTGACTTCTTTTCTCAGCTTGATCCTACTGGGAGAGGGCAGGAGATGCATATGTAATCCTGATGTGTGCGTATGTGTAAAAGAGAAAGACTGAAAGAGTTCTTTTGTTCTTTTTTTTCTCTTTTTATTTATTACATGCTGATTTTACTATGTAAAGAAGCAAAGGGCAAATAAAATGGGCATATTTTTAAATATGTATTAACAGAATAAAGTCAGTCCCTCTGATGGAAGCTGGAGCAAGGGTTACATATTATTCAAATTGAGAGTTATGTTTATGCTGTTTTGTGATTATTATAATTATAATACAATACATTTATAATACACTAAATGTATGTTTATTTATGTGCAATTAATATAAAATTATACATTATATACATATTTTTGTATAATTAGTTGTGACTGTGATAATAATAATAATTAAAAAAAAATCTTCTGTGCATGCAAAAATGTTGCATGTTTATTGAACAAATTACCCCAATATCTTACTTCTCCTGAGGAAACAAAATAAAACAAATAGAAAACAATACACTTAAACTATTTTCAATTTAGAATAATATATAATAATAATCATATTAATAAAGAATCCTACTAGATATTTCTACTCTCAGTTATGGCTGCTTTTGTATTATTAAGTTTTATTTACTCAATTAACTTAAACATATTTCAGTAAGGCAAAACAGAGAAAGTTAATGTTTAAGGTTCAGTGCATATAAGAATTAGAAAATATATATTGTAAAATCTATTGCAAATACAGTTTTGGAATGAAATGAAAACTTTATGTTGATGGGGGTCAGTGTTTATTTAATATTAAAAGTTAAATACAATTATTGAACGTCATTTGAACAAGAGGTGAATTGTAGCATTTGTCTTTGCATGTTATTTTAAATCCAGTTGAATATGCAAATATTGGAGTAATATGAGATGTTTTGTTTACCTCAGCTTTGTTTACCTGTTCTGCTTTTAATGTCATTAGACTAAAGGGAAACCATGGGCCAGTCAATGTAAACTTTAATGCTGAGAAATAAACTATAACATCACTTTAACTCAATTATCTGAAATGTTTTTCACGTGCATTAAAATTTTTGTTGGTTTTGATGTTTACCATCCTCAAGAAGAGTTTGATAAGCTGAATAGAAAGGGTCAATAACCAATGTTGTCATAAGGTATACAAAATAGCAATATGCCTTCAAAATGTTTTACTGATACAATTAAAGGTGATTGATTAAAACAAAAAATGGTTAAAGTGTGTTTTGGCACTGTGCTTCCTCAGCCCCTCCTCTCTCTATTTTTGCATGGGAACTCAGGGAAGAGTTGAGGTAAGAACCAGTCTGAACATGACAGCTTTACCATGGAGGCACACAGTCACAACAACAATTGTGTTTTGGATACATGCACCATATGAACGTTAAATGACATTTATTAAATATGAATCATTTCATAGGATCATAATCATTTTAAGTTAGGGGTTTAAACGTCATACACTGAATGTTTGCTTTCGTGAACCCAACGCCGCAGCCGACAAATGTCCTCGAATCTTTTCTAGTTTCAAATGATGGTAAATACAGAATACAATTAAACAGCTCGTCATTTTATCATGTACGAGTAAAATGTCTCAGCAGTTTAATCTCGTGGTTTTCCTATCCTCGCTGCATTGTTCTACAGAGGAGAAAGGGATAGAAAAACTTCCTCCGCCTCTAAAACCTAAGCGCTGAGCCCGTATTAGCTTCCGTTTGCCGTGTTTTTCAAAAATTATTTCCACAAATAAATTGCTGTTTTTTATTCATGGTTCTAATCTGGTTATCTTGTAGGGTTGCTTCTCGTCAATACTACACACACTCTTTATTGCAATAGTCATAAAACTTAATGAATAGGTGCGCCCCCTTGCCGCACCACAGCCGTGCAGTTCTAGTATTCATACGCACGGATCCATATTTCCACATACTCCCTAAATTATCTCTTATTTCGGTCGATCATCTCGCAGACATCTTTAGCACTACTGAATTTTATATCTGCAAATCCTCGTTGAGCACGGAAACCGCATTTGGTTTAATTTCTATAAAGATCCAGCGGCACAGGATCTAGTTTTCCGAAGGGCGGCAGGATATGGCACGGGTAGGAGTTTTTATAATGGCTCGCGCACATATGGAGTGACGCCATCTTTCCCAGTGTGCTGCTGCGCGAGCGCGGAGTCCTCGCGCACACATTCACTCTCAGCAGGAGCTGCCGCGCGCCGCGGGTCTTTCTCTCAAATTTTTCTCTACGGATTGTCGCCTTTATTCGCATTTAAGTACTGAAAAGCGAAAAGGGAATATACAGCTTTTGACACAGGTGGGTGTTTTCGCCGATAAAATGTGCGTTTCGTTGTCGTATGGAATGTTGGGAGGGAATGTCTTTCTGCAGCTGTGGGGAAAGAGGAGGTGAATCAGCCAGTGGAAATATCACCGCAAAATCACGAGCAAATTACATTTACACATATACACGCAAAACTGTTCGACAGTAATACTGTAAGCGATTTAACGAATCAGAAAAGGTGTGTTTAAAGGTCCGTGTTTAGACATGTTGTATCTTTGCTGCTAGCTTGGTTAGCATTTTAGGGCTGGAAAAGTGTTTTGTGGAGACCATGTTAAAATCCTCCCCTAAACCAGCTGGATACGTTACCTGCCTTTTTTTACATTACCTCTTTAAAATCCAACAGCTAAAGTTGGTTTAACGTTAACGTTAGTCGTACCGCAATCTCAACCCCGTGTTTAAGTCAGTTGTGCGGTTGAAAGTTAGTCTGTGGTTAACTAATATAAACGAGCTGTCTTGACGTCCAGCTCTGTTTGCGTATTACTGAACTCGAGGTGTTTTAAGCTTCTTGTTTTTGTGACTTACTGAAACATTGTGGATATTGAGTTTTTGGCTAAGTTTTCTGCTCAGATTCGTGGTTGGCTCTATTACCTTGAGTTATAAACACTTATGATATTAGTAGTCATTTGCTGTTAAGAACTCTAAATATGACCCATATTTAAGTCTCAGTAAGAAACAAACAAAGACATTTAAAGTGTTTGGCCGTTGAGAGGAAGTCGAGGAGGAGCTTGAGTGAAATCTGACTCTGCTGGAGCTTGTGCTGATGGGGGTGGGGATCCTCGATACGCGCAGACGGGCGCATACCCTACCGAAACATCACTGCCCAGTGCTTCTTAACAATACACCCAGCTGACGTGATCTTTACTTCAGTTTGCAGTGAGTGATATTGTTACATTCTCAATTGGCTTTCCTGCAGTCTGTCTGTCGATTTGTAAAAGTATGGGTTTATGTTTTTCTTAAAGGGGATGTTTTTTAGCGCAGCCGCCGCTGTAAGCACAACTGGCAGGAGATTTGTTAATGATTCACGTGGCTTAAAAAGTAAACATATGTGCCTTTTCCTCCACCTCTGCCATGGAGTCTAACTGAAGGCAGTATGCATATCTGATTTACTTTTTGACATAAGGCATTCTACAGTGTCGTTCAGTCCCTTGTTGAACATCAGTAGGTACATGCTGAGAAAGTATTTTTGCTTCTTGTTCAATTGACTTGGATCATTTTATTATGATTAGCCCAACGAATTGGGTAAAATAAAAATTTGCTTCATTTGTGGTGGGACTACATGAATCATTTTGGTTGCTTTAACTGTAACTGCATGGGTGGATTTTAAGTTCCCAGCATCCTTTGCATAAGACTCGTTTGGAAGAGTAAATGTTAATTTATGCATTGGTTTAAAGGCAGAGCCCGGCCAGTGTTTAATGGTTGGTTACGCTGTAAATTGACAATTAGGTAAAAAACACAAAGTATGTAGTTGTGCGCAAATGTTACTACCATGCATGATTTTACTTGGAAAATTTTTGAGCAAACTTGCAAAAAATAGCAAAAACTTAATTTTGCAAAATTTACATGAATTCAAATTTAGAGTTTGTAGTGTATGCTTTTAGTAGTTGTCAAAATGTATGGACACATGCTGTTTAGATTATCAAGAACTTTTAGAAACCGTTATGAATATGAATCCTCATTTTCCTTTACCTATAATCTAAGACAGACTTCTTCCACTGCTTGTCTGGAGTCCTCATGCCTAAACTCTTAATGGAAGCATCAGAGATAGTCATTTCAGATGTGAAGAGTGGCGACAGTATGTGTTTGGAAGCGGGTGAGGTATATGAAGTCAGGATACACTGTGTGTACATGCACATGTGCGCAGACTCGTGCTGTTACAGCATCTCTCATCACAATTGACACATTTGGAGCAGATGTGTAGTATAGGATGTTCCTGTGAGCTAGCGACTAAGATCTTTTGAAATACTGCGCACAATAGGCAGATCTCTGAAACTGAATGCGGGTGTTGAAATTGCTATCTAAGCTGCATGCCCCTGGTCACAACGGGCACTTAGCCCTGGCCATTTGGGTGGTATTTAAATTCACATGCTGTCCGAATGCCAAGGATTACAAACAAATGCCTTGGTCTTCTCAAGCCTCCTCAGATTTCTTCGGAGGAGCCCGTTGTTGAGTATGGAATAGGTCTGTGTTTAAGAGAACCTTTGGTGCTTAATTTGTATTTTTTTTTGGTCATATGTTGGATACTGGATGCATAAGTGCACTACTTATTTAACAATATACTATTTTAGGATCAAGCCAGTTGGAATCAACAATCTGGTTTAAGATTTTTGTAAATGAAGTTTCATCATTAGTTTCACTAATAGCTGGCTGTTAGAGTTGAAGTGACTAATGACACAAGAATGGTGGGTTTGGTCCAGGCTATTGTTTTGTGATGCAGACGTTAGCTTTTCCTAAGAACGCTGAGTCTGAAATTCTATGTATGCGTTACAGATTTGTGTGCCAGGTTCCAAGTCAGATTCAGGCTTTGAGTAATGAGTGCTTATTTGCTGCTCATTGTTAGTGACCTCTCTGTTAGAGCTCTGTGCGTACTGTGAATTTTTCCTCCCCTCTTTTTCTATGTGGCCAACTCCACCCATATTCTACCCAGTAGAGGTACCAAAACATTCAGATTGGTTTCAGATGTGCGTGTTGGCCACACAGTGGAAAACACACGCATGAGGTTATTAGGGTTAGGGTTTTTTTTTTCATGCCCAAGCCAGAAATTAAAAAAAATAAATAAAAAAACTAGTGGAGTTAAAATTTAGAGGAGCTCATCCAGAAGCTTTTCTTTTCATGACTGTATTCGCACTGTCCATTCAGATGATTGTATAACCCAGCAATTGTGCTCTGGAAGGGAAAACCAATTGTCTAAATACATCCAAAATGAGCTCATCAATGACCCAGACTAACCTGTAGTGGTGTGTTAGGACTTATTTCCATGCATCCATCTCAACTGGCTGTGAGACTTGTTTACGTGTAGCTTGTGTGTGGGATTTCTTGGAGGCTGAGGCTCAGTTGGCACCTCACGTTGCGTGCGAGAGTGAGCAGTAATACCGCAGGGGGGTTAAGGCCTGAATGCTGCTGGGTTTATCTCTCCAATTGACTCCAGATGTTGTGAACCGTAGACCGAGCGACTGGCTGACTGCTGTGAAACTCTCGGCAGCCCCAGGCGGAGTGCCACAGCAGCACTGTTTTACACATCCCCTTATCAAACACACTTTCCATGCTCTGCATTCACAATACTGACAGCTGCCTCCTAGAGGAACTGTCCTCGTTATTGGCAAATATAAGTAACTTAAGAGCCGACCGTGTCATTTTGACTGTGTGACGCAGAGCTGCACAGGAACTTTTGTAGGCTTTGGTGTCAGTTCCGTTTTCCTTCTGGACCGGGGGTTTATTTTGGCACCTGTGTTGGTCCAGGTGACATTTCCATTTGTAAAAACAACACGGCCTACTTTTTGGTTTTGCTGTTGAGCTAGGATGAAGTTTAAGTGTTCTTTTTTTCTTGCCTAACACTGAAAATTGTTAATTAATATAAACTAGCTGTCTTTTAGCTTACCATTTGACCTCAAGCTGTGTTTGCGTATTACTGAACTCGAGATGTTTTTAAGCTTTTTTTTTTTGTGACTTACTGAAACATGGTGGATATTTTGTTTTTAGTGGTATTTAGTTTTTTTTGTTTTAAGTTTGTGGTTACATTTTCTGCTCAGATGCGTGACCAGCTCTATCACCAGAAATTGTTTATCTATCTGAAAACTGAGTATTTAATAATCATCATGTCATTAATAGCATGTATTTAATCATAATCAACCATTAAAAATGAGGTAGTTGTATGCACACATTTAAAATGCACATCAGGCACTGTTTATATAAATTATATTAATGTTGTTTGTCAAAATAATACACATTAAACTTGCTTTGACAATATATGACTATAAAGACGAAGACATCAAAAACAAGCAAAAATGTACTTTTCAACATACCTTTTGATTTTCATCCATTGGTGAAAATTGAATAGGTATGCTGCCAAACAACTAGAGATGCACCGATTGCAAATTTCTTGGCCGATTCCGATTTCCGATTTTACAGTAAGTGTGACCTGCCGATTC
>JAUCMT010000032.1:5846222-5867368 GCA_032357475.1 Enteromius thamalakanensis
GCCGGTCACCGATCTGGGCCGGTCATACAAAAAATCGGCCGATTCCGATCACTAGCCGGTCAATCGGTGCATCTCTACAAACAACACTTATTGTGTGAATTTGTGATAACGTTTTGAAAACGTTTCATTTAAAAATGAACAAAGCCTAAAGCTTACTGCAAATTATTTAATGGTAGATGGACTGCAAATAATGTGCAGTCACACGTCAACAGAAAACATTCTAACCATAAATTTAGATTAATATATATTCAAAGAATTGATCAAAATGAAGATGGATTTAAATTGAGAAATCATCTTTTAATATAACAATCACCTGTTGTGGCTTATCCATAAAGCCTTCTCTGCCACAAAGCACCATCGGGAACAGCTAATAAAATGTCACCGTCTCGCTCAATTTCCGTCCTCCAAAACAATTTTGGCTGAAATGGAAAATGTTTCGGTGCATCACTATTTTGTTGCCGTAGTGTTCAGTCTGTTGTATAATTATAGCTCTAAAATAGGATAGACTGACTTGATGTTTTTAAAGAGGCAAGCCCCATTATGTCTGTGTGTAATTGAGGTTTATCCATAATAGACTGTGTGCAACACAACACACATCTGTATTCCAGTCTAGCCTTTCCTTACTTGACCTAATTCAGCTCCTGAACTTGAAGAGGCTGCTTTCCAGAGCCAAATCCTGACAAAAGTGCGTGCGAGACTAGAGACCAACGAACAGGAAAAGTTATTTTTCTCTGAATGGTTGCCAAGACCCTTGCTGCATCATAAAACTAAACCCCCGGTGGTGCTGTTCCACATGGACTAGCAGCCCCTGAACAGGAATAGCAAAATGTTGACAAGAGCTAGCTGAAATGTTCTACCGAGTGACCTTTCCACATGCTGCAACATGTTTGTGTTTTGTAAGAGCTGTTTGACTGAGAGGAACAGTATGTTTTGCTTACCAACACAATAGAGACATGGGCAGCCAGTTTTGGTCTCAAGGCTACGTGTGAATGTTAGACGTCTTGGAGAGGGGCTGCATTCTGCCTGCTGACTTGGAGTGGGGTGTTGTACGTCTGAATAAAGGAGGTGGGCTTGGGGCTTGTGTTATGGTAATTTTGGAGGAGGCCTCACAAAAGGGAAGGAGACCGGGGCCCCCCAGACTGAGACACTGAATTCAATATCGCTTCAGTAGGTGTTAACTGCTGACGTTGATGGGCAATCGACAAAGAATGTCATGTGCATATTGACGCTGTTGCAATGGTGGGGTTTCTGGCTGAGCTCATTATTGAAGGTCATATAAACCTTTAGCACCTCTTTTACTAAAAACCCTCATGGCTTAGAGGTGGAGATGGAGGTTGGGTGTTTGGAGTGACGCTAATAGCGCAAGCTTTATTATCTTGCTTGTGATGCAGTGACTTTGTAAAATGCAGAAAAAGCTTCCTCAGGCTTTCTATGTAGATCTTTCTGACAGGAGAACGTTGTATCATGAGGTCTGCCTGATATATTCAGGGCTATTTTAAGTGGCCCGTTGACACCTGTTTTAAAATGCATGTCAAAAATATTTCTTTCATTGAACCTTCTTCTAAATGAATGCAAAAAATAATGAATAAAAAATATTTTAATTCGCAGTAATAGCAGCTATAGGATCAATCACTGTTTGCTAGAAAAATCTGATGTTCGTTTTGAAACAGATTTTAGTCAATTTATAGCTTTCTAACTGATACTGCCAAGGCAGCAGGAATGTCACAATTCTCATAAAAACAACAAAACTAATCTCATCTTTGTAGAAAAAGTTACCATAACATTATAATACTTTTTTTTTGTAATCAAATCTTTATCAATATAGGACGGTTTAAAGGATAGATGTATCAACGCCTGCAACAACCTCCAAATTCCTGAAATATAACACAGACCCTTGATTTCCTGTAGCACTGTTTATTGTTCACCCCAAGCTCTTTCCGGGGAATATCATGAGGGACCTGGAGATAATAAGAGTGGCTGTGTGTGTAGTGTGGCACATCCTGCCTGACTCTTTCATCCCAGCTGCAGTCAGGTTATGAGACAGAGGGCATTCAGTCTGAACACTGGGGCTTGTGTGTGTTGCATGCTGGACTTTGTGGAATGCTTGTGAGTGTGAGAGACCGAGTTGAGTGCTATATGAGAACGAGAGAGAAAGTTGGCACCACAAATGTGAAATGAACCATTTTGCTGTGTTTGTTTTTTCAGATTTGGACGCTGTGCTTGGCTGAGAGAGAGAATCATGGCTACTCAATGTGAGTTATTCTACATGTTGCTATAGTAAAATATTTAAAGTTTTGATTTAAATATGATTTGATTCTTATTTTGCAATGTTTCATGTGCAGCTGATTTGATGGAGCTCGACATGGCCATGGAGCCAGATCGCAAGGCTGCGGTCAGCCATTGGCAGCAACAGTCATACCTGGACTCAGGCATCCATTCTGGGGCTACAACCACTGCCCCATCCCTAAGTGGCAAGGGCAACCCAGAGGATGAGGATGTGGATAATCAGGTGCTGTATGAGTGGGAGCAGGGTTTTAACCAGTCCTTCAACCAGGACCAGGTAGCAGGTGTGTGGTTTTTCTATTCTCCTGTTTTAGGAAATTCATGGAAAATTAAGGATTAAATTACTTAATGTGACGTTGGGTCAAAGAAGTTAACTGCAGTCACGTTGGTATGTAAGACACAATGCTGAGACATTTTCTCATTGTTCTAGATAGTTTGTTAATCCCAATTTGAAAATATACAATCACTGTATTACTTTATTAGACAAAACAGATCTTTATAGTTGTTTTTGCTTAAGACATGATATAGTACTGTTGTTTCTCTGTAGACATAGATGGTCAGTACGCCATGACCAGAGCCCAGAGAGTCAGGGCGGCCATGTTCCCAGAGACTCTAGATGAGGGCATGCAGATACCTTCCACACAGTTCGACTCTACCCACCCTACCAACGTCCAGCGCCTGGCCGAGCCCTCGCAGATGCTTAAACATGCAGTGGTCAACCTAATTAACTACCAGGACGATGCAGAGCTGGCCACCCGTGCCATTCCAGAACTCACCAAACTACTGAACGATGAGGATCAGGTGGGAACGGATGGACTGTCAAAAACGACCAGTGATGCGACACTGTCAGAGTGTGCTAATGGCTTGGTTTCTTCTGTTTTCGTCAGGTGGTGGTAAATAAGGCAGCTGTGATGGTGCACCAGCTCTCGAAGAAAGAGGCCTCTCGTCACGCCATCATGCGATCCCCACAGATGGTGTCGGCCATTGTAAGGACGATGCAGAACACTAATGATGTAGAAACAGCCCGCTGCACCTCCGGCACCCTGCACAATCTTTCCCACCACAGAGAAGGCCTGCTCTCCATCTTTAAATCGGGAGGCATCCCTGCCCTCGTCAAAATGCTTGGGTTGGTTCACCTTCATCCTCTCTATTGCAGACAAATATCGACCATCATGCGGATGTATATCTTGTGAATCTTTCGAATCAGGAAAGTTGTAGTGTGTTTGGAATTCAAGAATTAGCAGGCTGAGTCATACTGAGACCTGATGCGTGTGCTTAATCTTGAATCCCATTATTTATCTGTAGTTTGGGTCTAATTAATATTGCTGTGGTCTCTTCAGGTCCCCAGTGGACTCCGTACTGTTTTATGCCATTACGACTCTACACAACCTGCTACTGCACCAGGAAGGAGCCAAGATGGCTGTCCGTTTGGCCGGAGGCCTGCAGAAAATGGTGGCCTTGTTAAACAAAACAAACGTCAAATTCCTCGCCATCACGACAGACTGCCTTCAGATTTTGGCATACGGCAATCAGGAAAGCAAAGTAAGAAACTAAAACTTCTCAAAGATAAGGCACATCAAAGCAGTGTTCTTGGCCAGATACTCTTGTTTACAAATTGTGGTATTTATATTTCAAAATCTTGTCACTCATAACTAGCAGTTCAACAACATACTGATCTGCTATATTTAGAAGTTTTTTGATTTGAACCTTGATGTTTTTCGATAGGGCTGTTTATTCAGATAGTTTTTTAAAAGCTTTAGGATTGCAGAACCGCACAATATGGCCAAACAAATTCAATATGGCTCTACTTATCTAACATTTAGAATTGTATTTATTACTTATAATAAATAATAATAAACAAAATATTGCTCAATTTTTAATTGTTAAACAATCCAGCTTTTGTTTTGGTGGGAGAAAAACACTCAGACTTTTCATAAGAGCTGCATAAGAGCTTTTCAGTTTAAATTTGAGATTGTTGGTGCATGCTCGTTATTTTTTAAATGCACCCAAACTTCGAGCATATGCAACATTTACTCTAAACACTGGATCATGAGCGTGTGTGTAAAGGTGAAGCAATGCATATTCAAATCAGTCATTGTGATCTCACAATCACACTAAGCTATTACTACAGCACATCTATATATTGCTTTTTTTTTTAATAAAGTTACATTTGTTTGAGCTGTGAAGTATTTATGGTATATTGCTAATCTAAGTATCTCAGGTATCTCAAACATATGTAATTTTTTTCCCCCCAGCTTATCATTCTGGCCAGCGGAGGCCCACAGGCTCTGGTCAACATCATGCGGACCTACACATATGAGAAACTTTTGTGGACCACCAGTCGAGTGCTCAAAGTGTTGTCAGTTTGCTCCAGTAACAAACCTGCCATCGTTGAGGCTGGTGAGTCCATTTACCTTTAATTTAGTGGATGGTGAGAGCAGGTGATTTCGGATGGGTTGAGCATGAAAACTTTGTGTTGTTTTCAGGTGGCATGCAAGCACTTGGCCTTCACCTCACAGACCCCAGTCAGCGACTGGTACAGAACTGTTTGTGGACTTTGAGGAATCTCTCAGACGCCGCCACCAAACAGGTAACTGATCCATCATTCTCTTTCCCTCCGCTCTTTTGCGCTGTCTTCTGTTCTTCCTACATGAGCCCTTTCTTTCTGTCTCCCCATTGTTTCCATGGAGAAGACGTCTTTAGCAGAAGTAGATGTGCAGGTAACAGTCATTCCTGCCTTTGTCTGTGACGGGGGTTAGGGGCTGTAGCCAGCTCTGACCCTACACAGTTGTGAAAAAAATCGTGTTGATGGAGCATGAACGGATGCTACATTTGGTTGTAATGCCTGTGCTATGTGTACATTTCACCCAGCTGTTGTTGTGGCATCAGAATTCTTAAATTATCAAAACATTTTTGGAATGATTTTGTGCATTTAACCATTTACCCACTCATGGTAGGCTTACAACCTCATGTAACGTGTGGTAAAATGTTACGAGTGGCTGTGGCTGGTCGTGTGCAGGACAAAAAAAAACAACAAACTGGATTGAGTTTGTCATGGATGCTAATTCTGGGTTGAATAAAGCAGAGCAACTCAACTCTGTATCTTTCTGTTCTACAGGAGGGCATGGAGGGGCTCTTGGGCACCCTGGTTCAATTGCTCGGTTCAGATGACATCAACGTGGTGACGTGTGCTGCTGGAATCCTGTCCAACCTCACCTGCAACAATTACAAGAACAAAATGATGGTGTGCCAAGTGGGCGGCATAGAGGCCCTTGTGCGCACTGTACTTCGTGCCGGAGACAGAGAGGACATCACAGAACCTGCTATCTGTGCTCTTCGCCACCTCACATCCAGACATCAGGATGCAGAGATGGCCCAGAATGCAGTGCGGCTGCACTATGGGCTGCCTGTGGTGGTCAAATTGCTCCACCCTCCCTCACATTGGCCTCTCATTAAGGTATGGAACTAAGATATCATCACTACTTTCTTTTGAATGAAAATGATTTATTTATTTTTTTCTATAAATGTTTATTTTACCACATTTTAAATGCCTGTCCTTTCTCAGGCCACAGTGGGGCTGATCCGTAACCTGGCACTGTGCCCCGCCAACCATGCCCCGCTCAGAGAGCAGGGTGCCATTCCCCGCCTGGTGCAGCTTTTGGTCAGGGCCCATCAGGACACTCAGAGGCGCACCTCCATGGGTGGAACACAGCAGCAGTTTGTGGTGAGTCATGTTCATCTGAATTGTGCAGTTTCATTATTCTGACACACAAGCTAAGGTATCCAGTGATTTTCTTGCAGAATGGATGTGTGAATAAAGTTGTCGTTGTGTTTCAGGAGGGTGTACGTATGGAGGAGATTGTGGAGGGCTGCACTGGAGCTCTGCACATTCTAGCAAGAGACATTCACAACAGAATCGTCATCAGAGGACTCAACACTATTCCACTGTTTGTTCAGGTCAGTCAGATGATCGGTGTGTCTTATGATGTCTAATAGTCTATCTTTTACTTTGCCAAGTTACCCTATCTAATTTGTGTTTGTCTTTTCATCTATAGTTTGTTTTCATTTAGTTTTCTATCATTTTATCTATTGTTAATTCTATCATTATTGATAAATTTTACATTTGTTTGTTGTCTCTATTGAATTCACTTGATCACTTCTGTCTACTGTTTGTTGGCTGTCTTCTGTTCATTCTATCTATTCTTTCATTCTAGCTGTCACTTGCTATATATTGTTTTGTTGTATGTTGCACGCACTGTTAGTTTTATTTGTCGTTCTAGTTGCTCTGCATTGTTTTGTCCTTTGTTCTAATTATCGTTCTGTCTCTCTGTTCTTATTGTCTATTGTTTTGCTGTTTATTTTATACATGTATAGATTGTATGCTTGCCAATTCTGCTTTATTTTGTCATTTTATAACTTTTTTTAAATGAACTGAGAACAAGTTTCCTTTCATGAAGTTGGTATCATAGCAGCATCTACTGAATTTGTCTTTCTGACATGCCTCTGTCTTCCTCTGCAGTTGCTGTATTCTCCTATCGAGAACATTCAGCGTGTAGCTGCAGGTGTGCTGTGTGAGCTGGCTCAGGATAAGGAGGCAGCTGAGGCCATCGAGGCAGAAGGAGCCACAGCTCCGCTGACAGAGCTCCTCCACTCTAGAAACGAGGGAGTTGGTGAGTTTGTGCTTCACCTCTTAATGTGCAGCAAGCACAACCGCCATAGAATGATGCAGAAAGACATATATTACATATAAATGAGGGCAGCACACTGTCACTACCTCGACATCTCAACAAAGTTTGAAGAAACACATTAAACTTCCACTGAATAAAAACAGAGAAGCAAGTGTGAGTGCAAAACACTATGCAGATTTGTTTTCCCAGCTATGCGTGGATTTCCACTGGAGGCAGTGGCTGGGGTGAGCTGGGCTGGCTTGAATGTTTTCTCGGTCACACTAACGTTGCTATCTCTCGCCCACAGCCACGTATGCTGCTGCAGTTCTGTTCCGCATGTCTGAGGATAAGCCCCAGGACTACAAGAAACGACTGTCTGTGGAGCTCACCAGCTCTCTGTTCAGAACTGAGCCCATGACCTGGAACGAGGTAAGGGGGCTCATCTCTGCTAAATCCTGCAATCAACGCTGGCACAGAGCCCTGCTGTAGATTATGCCTATAAATTCCCAGCGCATTACAGAATCGGTTATGGCAGATGTGGGTGTTATATTTGTGAATTTACTGGGCAGGTGATTCTTTCTAACAAAGCTTATTATTGTTTTTATGAGCCTCAAGCACTCTGAAAGCATTAGTGGAACTGACTCAGAATTCGAGGCTGAAGCGAGCTTTTCTCTCATGCATCTTTTTCTCGCGTGTCTGTTTGCAGACTGGAGATCTAGGGTTGGACATTGGCGCGCAGGGAGAGCCTCTGGGCTACAGGCAGGACGGTAAGTTCATCATTTTCACAAATGAGATCAGCTCTCAGCATCTGTGTGTGATGCTCACTAATCCACTGCTTCATTAGCCTTCACCCACCAAACCTAGAGATACACTTGGCGCTTTCCATAAACACAGGGCGCTAAATAAGCCTTGAACTTATTTAGGAAAATGACTGGAAAATGATTTTGATAAAACAAGTGTCTTTTCATCTTTGATGTATGTAAACCTATTGAAGGAGACGTTGAGTTTGGACAAACGCCTTGTGTTCTCTCTCTGGTCTTGTGGGTCTGAGGTTGTGCTATTGTGAGCTCCCCGTTTAATATGCTTCCTCTAACGTGTGTGTGTGTGTGTGTGCTCCAATTCCTATCCACTTCCCTTCGTCCTCCAGACCCAAGCTACCGCTCTTTCCACTCTGGAGGTTACGGGCAGGATGCCATGGGCATGGATCCCATGATGGAGCACGAGATGGGTGGGCACCACCCCGGCCCTGATTACCCCGTAGACGGCTTGCCCGACCTCGGCCACGCCCAGGACCTGATCGACGGCCTCCCGCCAGGCGACAGCAATCAGCTGGCCTGGTTTGACACCGATCTGTAAATACAATGACTTTTTAGGTGAGGCACCAAGACGCCCCCAAACGTAACGAGTGTTTGATCTGTGTGTTTGATCTGTGCTGACCGCACTGTGTGGAGGAGATTTGACAGGCTGGAGTAAAGCACGCCGGCAGCAGAACTAATCTGAGCTGCATCTGAATTGATTACTGTCCTGTATGTGTGTGTTTTCTCTCCTTGAATGGGATTTTAATCTGTTTGTCCCCTCTTTTCTCTCTGCTGCAGCTGTATCGTCTGATCTGAATGAACCTGCATTGTGATTTTGGCCGGTAGAGTTGCTGAGCGGGCTCAAGAGAGTGGGCTAGTTTCTCTGAAAGTGCCTGACACACTAATACAAGCTGAGTTTCCTATGGGAACACATGGAAGTAAAACTTTTGTTCTGGTCTTGGTCGGTCAGAATTTGGTGTGATTGACAGAAGAAAGCCCAAAAAGCAAATCCTAAGATGGAATTTTCAACCTTAGCCTTGCCTGTACTTTTTATTACTTTTTATTTTTCAAAGGATATTTCAGTCTGTAATGGTACTTATCTAGCTTGCTTTATGATACTCGTCTTTTATTTTGCAGAACTTTGTATTCCTTTCGACTGTCTCTCTTTCTCTCTCATAGTGTTGAGTTATAGTGGTAATGATCCATCAAGATTTTATCGAGTTTATGGTGTAGAACACTAATTAATCAGTTGAATTGTATTCTTATCAAATGTAACATTGTGTAGCTTTTGTATAAAACCAAGAATTGGAGAAGTCCAAATATCAACTCTCTTGCTTTAAAGAAATCACAGATGTTCCAAAGGGTTTGTAATCAGTTGGGGCCAGTTTTGCTTTTTTTTTTTTCCTCTCCCTTTTTATTTTCCCTGTCTTGATCTATTTTTTGATGGTAGCTTTAGAAGGTTTTGAAAAGAACCCCCTAATTATTGTAGCCTGCGATTGTTGGTTGGAGACTTGGTAATGACCTGGCTAAACAATAAAATGGACTTTAAATTTACCTAATTGTGGACATTTTTATTTTTGGAATAAATGATTCTAGAATTACAGAGCATATTTTACAACCACTATAACAAGAGTTTGAGAGTCTCTTACAAAGGCACTTACAAATCACAGCAACGGATACAAAATGAGTACAAATACATATTAAATACCAGGCGTGAAACTCTGTTCTGCCTGGGACCTGATGCCCTTCACAATGTCTCCAGCTAGTGATTCCACAGTCATGTCTGATTGGGACCTGGAGAGAAAGAAGAAAAAAAAAAAGTGGGAATACTCTACATGTTTGTGCGCTCCGCTACAGCAACCGTGCCGTTAATTTAATTAATTCAGTAGCCAATAACTTCAAAATCAATTCACTTATAGCAAGTCTCAAGCTCATTGCCTTAAGTTGGTTACTAAAAGCCCTTGTCCGTCACAGTGGCTTATCTGCTGTGCACACTTGTGAGACGCTGCAAATGATTTTGGCCTGTCAGGTATGTGTGTGTGCACCGTCCTGAGCGACAGCATCTTAAGAGAGTGACGCTCTGGAAAGCAGGAGCAAAATAAACATCAAGCTACTCCCCAAGCACACTCTCATCCATGTTTTCAGCTTGGTGCAAATCTGTGTCCTCCATGTTTTTTGACATTGTGAAAATGTATTCTGAAGTGGAAAAGAATGCTAGGCAACAATCTTCAGTCTTCTAGCATGGGCAAGAATTACCCCATCACCTTGTGCTTGGAAATTGATATTTTTAACCTGTATGTGAGTTACTAGAATTGAACTAGATTACTTAAATACATTAAGCATGTAATGCATTAGCTTTTAGTCAAAAGTTATTCACAATGGCTGTTTACTTCATGAATATGGTAATTAGAGAGCAGTGCCAAGCACAGACCTGCTTAAATAAGATAACAGCGCAGTCCACATATATTAATGATGCAAACACTCTGAATTTCAACCTAAATGAATTGGTAATTTAAAAACTTTAAATATTGCTCCAAATTAAAGCACGAGAGAGAGGTAACCTGAACCTGTGCTAATTCAATTCCTTTAAGATTTAAAAATCAAGTAGATATTTTTCGGAGGTGTACTTATTGTCTGTCCGATATGCCCTAAATCAAGAAAACCAATTAACCCAACTGCTTAGTTTTAGCATTATATATTAAATATATAACCCACTCAACACATTTTACCAGCATAATATACAGAAATGTTATGTTTTGAGGAAAACAAGTAGTTCCATTGCAAAATGGTGTGGACTACGAACAGAGTTCGATATTAAAAAGGCAAGCTTGCAATATATTGTGGAGCAGATATAAATATTTGGAAATCAAGCCCAATTTTTAAGCGTCTAACTAAGGCTTGTTGCATTAAAAATGATTTACAATGAATTAAGCACACGACCAGCATTATGTTTTATCTGCATATACGTTAAAGGAGTATTCCTGGTTAAACATGTGTTAAAGAATTAGTTAACCCAAAATAAAAATGCTGTTACTGTTGTACCAAGCCTATAGAAGCGCAAATAAAAAAAATTGGATAAAACCTGAGAGATTGAAAGTGCTTAAAAAGGTTAATAAAGACAGTTAAAGCAATCCAAACGAGTGGGGTTTTTTTTTGCTTAAATTAAAACTTTTTACGCAAAATACCTGCCGATAAGTACATCTCACTGCAGTTTCCAACAGAAATGAACACTGGTTACTTTTACAAAGTCATGATTACAGCTCCATGTTTTGCTTTCCAGACGTAAAAAGCATGCTCGGTAGCTCAGGTGGCACATTTGCCATTGCAATTCAATTAAATAGGCAGAATCCTTGGGTACGAATCTCGTGAAAAAATCTTACGAACGAACTAGGATCAAAAACATAAAAGTTAAAATGTCACGCTTGTGTTTTTCGCTTGTGTTCATACTATCAGGTAGGTTTAAGGTGTAGTGCAGTAGTAAATTATTTTAAAACATCACTGAGTGTAAGTCATTGCACTTCTCAATAGGGCTTCACGATATATTGCATGTGATAGTTATGTGGCAATTAATACACATCCTGTACTTCACTGACAAACTACGCAATTTGCGTGCATAATCACAGATGTATCGCATGCGATATTGAACGTGATATTGCATAGCTTGTCAGCAAACTATGGCTCTTTGTACTGAATGCAGCTCTATCTTAAAACAGGTGATGGCTATAATGATGAGATACGCATGACTATTGTATGCAATATATTGTGCACCCCTAACACTAAACTGCAGTGATACGTACCATATGCAGGGGAAAGAACAAACACACTTTTACTGCCTCTAAGTGGCAGACATCCCACTAACATACATGAACAATTACATATTGGTCTTTGAATGTATATTGTATTGCACCATGTACATAAATTACACTTAAGGACAAGTCATTTTTTGTAGTGATCAAAAATGTTGTTTGAGCATATCTTAAATCGCACCTGGAATACTCTATTAAAACTTTCTCAAAGGGTCCCCAGACCGGAAAGCATTTTGGTGTGGTCATCATTAAGCTATGCATTGTTTTCAATAATTCGTCCCTGCTTTGCCAAGAACCTAATATCACTGAAGCTTTGCCTCCCAAGCTTGGCTGGGCAACTTCAAACGGATTCCTTCTCATTGCAGTAGAAGAAAGAGGAGGGGGGTCCGGCCCTCACAGGCAGCCACAATAGGCCTGTATCATGAGGGTGAGGCCCGAGCTCGAGGAACCTTCGCCTCTGCCGGCGACATGAAAGGATCAAAGATGAGACTCGAGCCCGTGTCGATTGACTCACCTAGTAGGCAGAGCCAGTTTCTGCAGCACGTGAATCAGGACCTGTCCTTCCGAAGAACCCCAACCGGAGCTGCCAACCGCACTCATCTGTACGGAAAGAAGATGAAATGTAGCTCAGGAAACAGGCTCGCAGACGACACAATCTCATACAATGTCAACCAGAAGCAGCGTGAAACCTATTTAGTCACTTTAACGCGCTCCACGAGCTCGGCTCTATCATAAGAGGCTGAAAATAGCATGAATGGTAACCCGTACGACACTCGAGAACTTTGCCACTGATTTGACGTGTCTGTTTTTAGAATTAGCGGCTCTCCGCACTTCAGCGTGACAGAGCCCATTACAATGTCATCTCGATGGCGTCTCACAGATGAGACGCTTCATCTGAGTGAATGAGGGTCAGTGAAAGCCCCCTCTGATGAACAGCGCAGGACAGACACTTCATCTTTTTAAGAGCTCTCGGTGAATCCTGCTCCTCACGCTGGCAGATGTACAACACACGCTGTGAAATCGGGAAGGCCGCTTGGAACTTTTTCTGCTACAAATCTGCCTAAAAATATATACTGTGTGAAAGAAGGAACTAATAATAGACAGACTAGAGGGAAATGACTAGACTATAGAACATATATAAACGCACGCAGCCATTTAAAAGTTTGGTCATCAGTCATTTTAGTCATGAAAGTGACAACATTTATAATGTTACTAAATATTTCTATTTTAGTTCGCTTGTACTTTCTATTATCAAAAAATGCAAAGGAAATGGTTCCACAGAAATATAAATCAGCAACTGTTTTCAGTATTAAGATAAATGTAGAAATAAGAAAAGCTTTTTTTTGGCGATTTGTTTCCAGATTACTTGAATTGTTTTTTTTGTGCCATATCCAGTGGAGCTTTTACTTCTTCACAGTTTCTGTGGCACATACTTCAGATAGAGCACTGTAAGAAATGTTATCACTCAGCTGTGATCAAGTCAAAAAACGAAAGAAAAGGGATCACAGGTCAGGGATAAATTTTGCGAGGATGAATGAATGAGTTATCACTCAGTTCCACGCCAATAAACTCCTTTGGAGAAGGCCATGCAACAAAAAACAAACAGTTAATGAAGAGATATGAAAGAAATCCATATGAATGGAGTGGTATATTCTTCTTCAAGTCTTTAACGGACACCAAAAATGTAAACTTGAGCTCAACTATAGCTTGATGTGTCTTGCTCGTCAGTCAAGCCTGAGCTTCAAGAATTTTTTTATGGGAATAAAAGCATAGATTAAATTTGTTCATGTGATCATGTCTCTTTCTATAAATTACTTTTACAATATGAACGTTTCTGTTGACTTCCTTTGGAGAGACAGAAGTCTCATTTCATTTAAGATATCTGCACTGGTTTCAAGATGAACAAAAAAGTTTGGTATGACATGAGCGTGAGTAAATGGTGCCAGAATGTGTATTTTTCGGTGAGCTAATCTTCTAATTTATCAATTTAAAATCACATTTTGTAGTTCAGTGAAATAATCAGGGTGTTTGTATTCATTCTGTGTGGAAATGAATGCGCTCAGCTGAGGCTGTTGCCCTAGTTTAAATCATAACAGTTTTATGCAAGATAAATACTGCTCTGATTTTTTGTTATATAATGTGAAATTTACATAATAAAAATAATTTAAGTGCCTTTAAAAAGCTTTAAACTACTTTTTTAGAGAAGCTTGACTTTAGGCTGATTTAGCAAGTGCCAAATCTGAGCATACATTATGGTAGTTAAAGGGTTAGATCAATTAAAAATGAAAATTGTGTCATTAATTACTCGCCCTCATGTCATTCCAAATATTCATTTGTGAAACACAAGATATTTTTTATGAAATCTGAGAGATATGTAAACAGCAACACAACTGACACATTCAAGGCCCAGAAAGGTAGTAAGGACTTTGTTATAATCGTCCATGTGACAAAAATAACCACTTTATTCAACAATTCAATTCAATTCATCAAGAGCCATCCCTTTAATGAACATTTTCCTTATTTTTTATGAATATTATATTATCAAATAAACAATATCAAATGGCCTATAGGTGATGTTAATTGAACATTATGAGGGACAAAACTAAATCTATTAGTTCATTGGCAGATACAGTAAAAAGGTCATTGAAAACTGTATGCAGGCCACAAACCTGCAATGAAGTCATCAATACAGAAGCACAGAGAACTGTATCATGTTCAGACACTACTCCGAAGTTCCCGAACAGACTGGGATCAACTGGCACTTCAGAAGTTTGTCTTATTCTGTGTTCATATCTCACACTCTTTCATGCTGAGCCACATCTAAGCAAGGAGTCCACAGATTGTGACGGCGTGTTCAGAAAACGCTCCCTTTACTTCCAAAACAACCGGGCAAAACACACCAGGGTGACAGCTTGTGCACAAAAGCACTGTCAGAAGAAATAATCTGGAAAAACTCCTGTGACACTAAGGGACAAATCTGGTGATTTATTTCTTTTTTAACATTCCAAAGAAACTCTTGATGGAGAATTAGGTCTGAGTATGGCGGTCCGTAATAAGAAGGGTGGTTGGATCTACATCACGTTTCTAAAGAGTCTGATGTCTTGTGTGAGAACACACATGCTTGTGCTCTATATCTCTGATGTAATCACCCCAGCCAGCCTGCCCATCTCAATATGCACCCGTTACTAGGCAACAGGGTTATGTACCAAGCTGAACGCGTCATTTTATCCTTAGTTCATTTCCTTCCTCCCCAATACACAAGGCATTACCTATTTAAAAATAGACATTTCCAAATTTATGCAACATAATCACATGGTTAGCAGCCCAACTGTTGTTAACTGACAGCTGCAGCTCTTCCAAGGGGCTGACAGAGGCACAAGAATACGATAAGTTTAGCATAGATCACCAAACCTGATTAGACTGTTAGCATCTCAACTCAAAGCCCGATAGGGCTAGGAACTATCTCATTCCGGCGTAATAATCAAGGCTTTGCTGCCGTATCATGGGTCAGGTGGGCACAATGATATCACGCAGCAGTTAGGGTTAGGCTATACGGACATTTTTGAGCAAGATGCTAGTAATGCAATACATACGTGTCACTGTTATTTGATGCTGGATGTGGTGAGATCACATAGATGTGCGCACGCCAGATGTGAATGTACAGTGTGCTCTGACGATGACTGCCATGGTAAAATCATCTGCTCAAATTGAACCGTCCGGGTCGCTAAAGACTGAAGAATGATTGGCGAAACATTCATGCATTTAAGACTGAGGTTGAGTTGATCACTGAGTCTTCAAGCAAGAACCACCATTGACTCAAATAGTTCATTTTCAAATTGTCATTTTCTTATGAAAGTGTGAAAAATCATGTTGTCAAACAAACAAACAAAAAAAACTTATCCTAAGAAGATTTTCGTGCATTAGCCCCTAGAACCTGACATGTGAAATGCTTTGAATAATGCTTGTTTTGCAATAAAAATAATGTTCTTCTAGACATTATATTCCTTCTTTATACCACAGATGTTCTCCTCCTCCAGCCACATTTTATACTATTCTTCTTATTATGTTTAATAATTAATTTATGTTGTTCTGAAAAAATCTCTTCCTCCTGCCAGTAATTAATTTGAGAGAAGTCAGATGACTCACAAACAAGTTCTCCCTGAAAAGCCCTCAAATGTCCACCAGATAGAGGATGAGGAGAATGTTTTGGAACAGCCACTTAGAAGGAGCTACCTTAAATAGCTGCTGAATAGTTGTTGCTCAGCAGCTGATAGACCACAGCCCCAATTCAATGTGCCCAACATGCCCGGAGCAGTCTGACTCAATGCAAGACGTTTGCCTACATTTCTCGGAGTTGGACACAGAATCTTGCAGCTCAGATGCAAAAGGTTGCAGTCTGACATGAACAATGAATGCTGACAAGATATTTTGAGTGAAAGACTGAAAAAAAGTAATCGAGACAAGACAGTGGGAAAATGAAACGTGACGGAGAGAGATGGAGGGAGCGAATCACGTAATATGTGTGAGATCTAAACTCTACTGATGGCTTCAATCACTTCAGCTTTTTATGGCTGTCATCAGATGCAGGCAACAGTCTGTCTGGTCTAAAGGGGGATTCAGTTTGACGGCTATATGCAGCCTTAAATAAAAGCCATTAACTTTAAAACACTGCCAATTTAAAAATTATAACAACTGTGGAATAAATGCTTATTTCCACAATAATTCATTTCCTCTCATTCTCTTATTAAGTTACAGCAAACTTACAATGTAATTAAATGGGGCCAATCTGTACACATTAAATAACTCTGTTTCAAAAGGTAACCACAAGACATGTACAATGTGAATGGTAACATGGTTTTAATGTGAAAAAAATCACTTACTACACTGTAAGGTTATTTTATATTTTAGTTGCCATGACAACACAACAGCAACCCTTAAATGATTGCAAAAAGAATTAAAACACACACACACATATGGCCAAAAATATTGGCGCCCTTGGAATTCTGTCAGAAAATGAAGCCTTTTGTTGTTACAGTTGCAAATGTTTTGGTACTCAAGTTTTCTTGTTTTTGTTGTTTACATTGAAACCACACACACACACACACACACAAAAAAAGTAAAATCTGAAACAAATCCACACTGAACCCAAAAAATGCACTGGAAAAAATTATTGGGTTAACTTAATTTGGTAGCATCCCTTTTGAAAAAAAGAAGAAAAAAAAGAAACTGAAATCTTGTAACCTTGAATGAGTTTCTTATACCACTATACTGTGATTCTGGAACACAATTCTTTTGCAAAAGGCATTCAGATTTGAAGGCTGCTTTCTTCCAACTGCTGTTTTGAGAACTCGCCACAGGTGTTCTAAAGAATTCAGATCTGGCCATTCCAGAACTCTCCACGACTTTGTGTGTAACCATTTCTAAGTACTTTTTGAAGTGTGTTTTGGGTCACAGTCATGCGTGACCCAAAACACGTCCTCTGTTGGAGGTCAGCCCTCTGTCACTGGCCACTACGCTGGCAATAAAATTCTATGGTAATCATCAGATTTCATGATACTTTTTTATGCCTTTGTGTCAGCAGTGGTGTCCTTCTGGGTTTTCTACCATAGCTTCCCTTTTCATTGAGATGGCGATGGATCTTGTGAGCTGACACTGTTGTACCCGGTGTCTGCAGATTAACTTGAATTTATTTGGAAGATAATCGGGGTTCTTTTGAACAATCTTCCAATCTCTTCCACCCACGTTCAGAGAGGTAAGCTACAGCACAATGGGCTGTAAAGCTCTTTAGGATATTTAATTGCATTTTCAGACCAGGCTGAAATAATAAAACAATTATTAAATCAAGATACTTTTACTAGATGAGCAAAATTATCTTTATTAATTAATATCTATTAATTTCTTAAAACAAGAGTATTTTACTAACCCCACAGGCAGATAATGTTACTTGTATTAAAGCAAAATTCACTTTAGTTTTTTTCCCCCCCTGGAAACAAGACTTGTACAAATATATTGATTGAATAATTTTAATTTTTAGATATTTTGACTTTAAACAAGACAAAAATATTAAGATAAGCCATTTTTTGCAGTGTAAATGCATAACTGGAGTGGGGGAAATGTAAACCAAAAGTCTGCACAATGTAGAAGTAGATTTTCTTAAATGGTTATTTTCATTTTCTGCTTTCGTGTACCAGTGGGAAATATTAATTAAAGATTTCCATACATTCCAGGAATAATCCAATGAGATTTTTGCATGAACACGACAGATGGTATAGCTCTGATATAAACACTGAGTAAGTGTGGGATAACAAGAAAAGACAGAAGCAACTGGGATGGCCTAAATTCATAGAACAACAGTAGCAACACCTCCAAGAACAACCTACTTGCTCTAGCTAGCTTAAAAACCGCAAAGGTGTATCTAGGTGAACCTGGCAAGCCTGCTCATAACTCAATGTACAGAAGCACACTTTAACCTGATCTAGTCACTAGCAACCCTGAAAGTAGGATGAGCTTTACCTTAGATAGATTTTTAACATTGATAAGAAAACATCACAAAAACAAACGTTTTCTCTTCAAACTCCCTCCTCCGAACCTAAACAAGCTCTGTTGAGCATTTAATATGCAAGCAGTTTCCTACTTTCCCCACTTCAAAGGCTCACATGGAACAGTACACCCAAGTCCTTGTAATTACCAACTGAATTAACATGCCTATTAGCATATTAGCATAACAGATTCTCAGATGGGGTCTTAAGGGAGAATCCAATGTTCCTTACACTCACGCGCTCAAGTGCACGACCCGCCATTCTGTTAAGAGGACAAGATGAGAAGATGTGGAGATGAACCCAATCAATCCACAAACACATGCCACACACGAATAAAAAAACACACACACTTTCATCAGTGGCTGTATAATCATGTAAGATGAACAGATGAGCTTTAATACAATTATGTGCATTGTCTTCAGATAATACCTAACCAGACAGAAAAATAATGGTGACTATGAGATGATAAACAGTTTGAGGCAGTTTTGAATAATGCGTGGGTAAGCAGAATAGGTATCATCTGCTAAAAGCGCATGTATGAATGTATGGCTGTGATGTGAGACAGGAAGCAAATGTAGTTTGAAAGGAAAGCATGCAAAATATAATTCAAACTATATTTTGTTCTGGTTTGTAATGTGCAGGTTCAGTATTCCCTTACAAAGTAGCTCTGCTAAAGCTACTATACTGTGTACTTCACTATGCACTATGATACTGAATGATTACCATATTCATGCACCATGCTATTTACAAGGTAATCCCAATGTGTATATTCTCTAGCTCCACCCCACCCCCACCCCAGTACACTTACATTTATTTATCTAGAAGAACATAAGTTTTGAACAAGTGTCAAAGTACTAAAATTGCTCTAAAAAGTACAAGCCATAATAGAGTTGCCTTTGCTGCAGTGTTTTTGCACTGACTTCAGCTAAACATGGAGTGGTTACGAGCAAAGAGTTCAACAACCTTGTACTTATTTTTCTAAACCTTTCCTTTCATATATAGCCTCTCTTTCTTTCTCACATCAGAAATTAGTATGTAGATAAAAGAAATCATGATGACTCAAACGCTACTCTTAATTACATAAAGTTTAAGTTCTCTTCAGTCAAATTTCAAATCTTTTAGGGTATAAAAACCCAGCAGATGAATGAGGGCAAAGAAAGAGAGAAAAATCTGACTCTTACAACACTTCAGAATCAGACACTGCATGTGCAATTCATGACTTACGTAGATTCCTCTCCCTGATAAATATTAGCTGTTCTAAGCCAAATTATTTGAAATATCATTAGCAAAAATGGAATGGGAAGGGTTTTAATGCTGTAATCATCATTCGTTGTAAAAGAACAGTGAATACTGAAGTACTGAGGTCTGTATCTCTGATAAGTGATGGGTTCTATTGGCTTCATGACATTTAATGAACTTGATGACATTTGTAGACCTGCTGATGTCTGAGGCTGATTGGCGCACTCGAACAGAACACTGGAGAGAATGGCAAAGCTTAATGTGATTTCAATGTCAACCTGTATATTTCAAGAGAAACCTTGTAGAAAATGGCAGAAATGCAAGTACGAAGCTTCCCATTTGACCTCGCTTGAACTTATTTTCAGTCCTGTGCTAACATTTTCCACATGAAATGGTTTTGCTTGGTTTATGTGTATGAATAGTCAATTTTGACTCTAAGCAAGCCACAAAGCTCTAATTCTGATTAATCTTTTAACCTACTGCAATCTATTGGCCCCTAACTCTTGTTCATTTGCTTTCTCTAACATTACCCATCCACGTAATATGCTGATCAGTCTTATTCTCCGCTGACTCATAAACAGCATGCACTGCACTCTGGTCACTAAGAACATACTGTTCCCATTCTAAACCAATGTTTTGTGTGGCCTGGGTGTGAAATGGAGCTCTCTTCCTCTTTACCCTTTGTACTGTTCTTTGAAAACCCCTTCATCATGTGCTGGATCTATTTCTGATATTATAGAGGCAATTAGTGAGGTCTTTGATGGCTTGATAAAAATGAGCATGCATAGATTTTAGAGCGCTGCAATTAATGAATACTAATTAAAAGGCCTTTGTTGATGGCCGGGGTGAGAGATGGATGAGTGAGCTTGATTTTTCTTGCTTTAATTGAAAGCCTTTGTCACTTGCCCACTCGCGTGTGAATAAGTGCTCTCTGTCACTCTCAAAAAAAAGGAGAACAATGTAAATTAATTTGCATCATTTGCATAAATATAAAGCTTTTTTGCATAGGTGGTGAAAGCAGTCGGATTCATAAAACAACCAACTGTCACTCACAAATTTGTCTGATTGAATAATCCATGCTCGCACTGGTTTACGTCAAACCGGCTTCGCTTCATCACTCGGATGTTCTGAAGACAGTAGAGCATCGACCTGCCTTGCTGTAAGGTGTGAGAAGCAGAAAGAAAGAGTGATGACCGAAAGGATGTGTGTAGAATGTGTCATTCATTGGTGTCTTGTAGAGCCTTGCAAATAAGAATGTTTTGAATCTAGGTCTAGATCAATTTGACAAATTCAACGAGAACAACTTGTAGAGAATACAGTTTTTAGTACAGTAAATTAGTTTTACAGGTAGTGTCAGCCTCAGATGGCACATTCACACACTGCCCACATTCCCTTTATTGAATGCCTAATAGACATTGTAGACAAAATTTGAAAGCACTTTGTGCTCACAAGGTACCAACGTTATATTATGAGGACTTTTGAGGATTTTAAGTGTTATCTTAAAATCCTCAAATGTGAGTGATATCACATCCTTGGCATCAGATAAGCTTTGTTTTGAGAAGCTTAGTACAAGAATATGCATGTCTTTCTAGTATTTACTCTGATACTTCCAACCCATTGTTTACATAGTTACATTGCATTGACTTTAAGTAAACCCATTTCTAAACAACCTACAGATGGTTGCTCACATCACACATTAGTCAAACTGACTACGCAGGACTTGGCCAGAGTTTTCTTGCACTCAACAAAAATATAAACGCAACACCTTTGTTTCTGCTCCGATTTTTCATGAGATGGACTTAAAGATCTAAAATT
>JAUCMT010000032.1:5876756-5889014 GCA_032357475.1 Enteromius thamalakanensis
TGATTCTGATTGGTCAGTTGAGACATTTGCAGGTTCGTTCTTTTCAAATAATAACTGCTCCAAAGTAATAACGCATAACCGGTACTACTTGTATGTTTAAAATCCCTTCGATTACCGTTTGGCGCCATGTTGTGAAAAACACTGGACAACCACAATTAACAATGGAAAATGTAAAATGCATCCGATGTTATGAATTCATATATAGATGTTATAAATTGTCATTGAATGTTAGTCACGTGGTACTATACTCATGTTCTGGAGATGCTGTGCGCCACTGTCAAGTCAGGTCAAGTCACTTTTATTTATATAGCGCTTTTAACAATACAATACTCTAAAAGTGAAACTACTCTGTTGGAAGCACAAGTGTTGGTGCTTCCAACAAAGGATACAACTAGTAATCAAGTTGTATTTACAACACTGTTCCAGAACAGTTCAACCCAAATATTAGAGTGTGTTCAACGTATTTACGGAGGACTGATTCCTAAAACCTGCAGAGAAGCCTATGCTGGCTGTGCATAGAGGCTTTAGATTGAGACAATTCTAACTCTACAAGGACGGAATGGCACTTCTCAATTTTTATTAACCTGCAACTTACTATTCAAACAACAGCACTTACTATTCAAACAAGTTTTAAGGAGTGAAGGGTAGTGCTTGTTGTTTCTCTGATCACAAATGCAAACATGGTGGTATGTTTACAAGGCGCAATGCAACGTGATGTGTAAAAAGAGAATAATATAATCATTAATCATGTTTCCACTGGATGCAACAAATGCCTCATTTGTAATGGCTTTTATAGTTTTTGTGTCATAGCGCTGGGACACAGCATCACATTATGGTAAGTGACATAACATTTCCGTCAGATGTTTGTGGTATTCAACCAATCACAACGCACTGGAAGATGAGCTGTGTAAAAATCGACCTGTATCAGGAAGGTGGGGCTTAGATGAGAGACAACAATATACAGTATGTGAAAAATTTTGTGTTTTTTGAAACTTAAACTGCATAAACACATTGCAATACACCAAATACACAAAACAATGTTCTTTTTAGCAACATCACGTCTCTGTTAAAATCAGATCCAGTTTTCCCCTATTCTCCACATTCAAATGAGCAAGAATATAGTCTGCTTTTACTGCAACGTATTATTAATTGCACATACTGCATTTAAAATACACAGTTCAGGTATGTGCTAGCCTCAGATCAGCATTTGCATGCACTTACCAAGCGTTTTAGCACACGGAGTAGCAGTTTCTGTTGTCTGGGTTCTGTGTGTGTCTGCAGTGCCTGTGCCAGGCTGAGCAGCTCCTCCGGCTGCAGGCGGTCCGCACCTTCCCCTCCATACAGCTGAGCCAGCAGAGACACACAGTGGCTGGCCTCCTCATACACCTCACAGTCATTACACGCCAGCTGTGGGAGAACAGCATATAGATCTGAATATTTAAACAGGAACAACTAAAATAAAACAAACTATATTACATACAAAGTACAAACAACAAATAATTATCCAGAGCCGATTTAGCAAGAAAATTGTAGTCGATCTTAGCAAAACTGTCAATATTCCTGCATCTATATAACACAAAGAACAGGCTGAATTATTAAACAGCTGAGCTGCAGCCAAACTCTCCCTTCATGCAGATATTCCTAGAACTTTTATATTGCTCTTCTATTGCTTTTGGGAAATATAAAACTACATCCTTCATAAGTCTCAGCACTACAAATCTGTTAGTCTATGTACGGTCAATAGCAGGGGCCTGGAGAATCTATATTATATATTTATTTCAAAATTTCTCATTAGGTGCCATATATTTTACTCAGATTTTACACAGAGATAAAGTCAAAATAACATTGTAAGGGTCTTAACCGGGAAGTCAGAATATATTTTTTTAGCATTTATATTTGCATTTGACAGAGACTTTTATGCAAAGTCACATATTATCAGGTTATCAGCTTGCTCTGGAAATCAAACTCAGGAACCAAGATCTTGATGTACTATGTAGATGTACGATTCGAAGATACAAAGTCGTCTTAGAACATGTAAAGGACAACTCAGATGTAAGATTGTTCTTATATGTATCATGATGGCACTGACATTTCAAACAACAAGGTTCAGGTTAGTTGCAGTTAGTTGCAGTAAAAGTTCTGAAGGTACAGCGGTAAAGTGAATCCTAAATTCGGGATTTCCAAAAACAAGAAGTCTGACCACACTGAAAATGGTGTGTGATGCCACAAATACAAAAATTACCCTCATGTTGTGTCAAACCTGTATGACCTTCCTATGTGGGACTGAAAAGATTTTAGGCAGAATTCACAGTCTCAGTCATCATTTTCTTTTTTCATCATTTTTCATTTTCTATACAGTGACAGTAAATGTTGACATTGAGGTTGTCATTCTGTCTAACATCTCCTTTTGTGTCCCAGAGAAGAAAGGGAGTCATACAGCTTTGGATCAAATTCTGATAGGTAGATAGGTTATGTTTTTTTGAACATTGAACTATCCCTTTGTAAATCCTGTATTGTATACCTATATTTTTAACCAGTAAGAGTCTACTGTGGGCAGAACATTAAACATTACAACACACAAACTAAAACCACAATGTTTCTGTCTATGATAATTGTTGATGGTTAGGACTAGTGGTTGACTGATATTGATTTTTTTTTTATGTGTAATGCTGATACCTTAGAGAGCAAGGCGGCTAATATAAAGCTGCCTATAGGATACCACACTAAATAATACATGCATAGCAACTGACCCTTTGCAAAGACCCTTTGGGGATATAAAAAAATAATAAATAAATCTACTAAAAAGTAAATATCATTTTGTGGCTCTTCAATGTATTGTGACAAATCACTGTAATGCCTTAGTTTTAACGTAAAACAATCATCTCTTTCTTTTTACTAGTTATAGCACAAAGTAAACATGAATGAACATCAGAAGGTATCTTGTTTTATAAAACAAAACATTTCAACACAGACCATGTCTCAAGTTCAAGTCCACCAATGTTAATCTACTCTCCTGTCTGGTTTGTCTGTCAGACATAAAGAGTGGAGTCAGCGTTATGATTGGTCAGATCGCCTGTCAATCAAATATCCAGTGAAGACTCAATTTCTACAATTAACTTGATATTTATTTAACAAAATATTTTAAAACAAATTAAACAAAGATGGTGAAGTAAAAGCTAGAGGGGTTCTTAGTCAAAATAATACTCCTGCTGGACTAATAGGCCAAACAGAGAAATCCATCAGCCACAAATACGCACCTGTAAGAACGGTGTTCAGTGTAAAGCAGTGGTTCTGACACAAAGCCCCCCTTTATAGGCTTTAATAGGCTCTGTGGTGTTTTTGATGGAATTAGGATGATGCTTCTTGTGTGCAAACGTTTTAGCTAACAGAAACTACCAGTGTTAACAACTTAAATTTAATCAAATTTAACCAACTACTATTCATTTTGTTATTCCAGATCAGAAATGTTGACTGTAGAATAGTTCAATAGAAACTACATAAAATGTATTCCCAATGGGAATCCTATGTCCTCCTTGGAGGTTTGCTGAGGCCCCCCAGTGGGGGGAAGGCCCTAGTTTGAGAAGAAGACTTAAATCAGTATAATTACTGACCTCTTATTCACTTGACAATATGTAAACAAACACATTATGCATTTTGTCAGCAGAATTTAATATAATATTTATGTTTGTTTTGCATCGGTTAGTACAGTTACAACCAAATAAAAGTGCTTCAAAAGAAAACACATCTTTTGCAATAAGTATTTTAACTGCAATTGTTATAAGGTTAATCCCGCTCAAGAAACTCCCATATTGGCAGTGATTAGTGATGTCAACGATTAATCGATGATTGATTAATTGTTGATAAGTGATGCAATCAATTAAAGCTATCATGGTCGATTAATCAGTTTCATTTTGGGGTGTGTGCGGCTAGTGCGCAAAACACGCGCAAACAGCTGTGAGTGACCATGAAGGGGCTGAATCTTTCACGAAAATAATTTACTCATTTACAAACTACGCTTTTAATATGATGCACACTTCAAACCTACATTAAAACAGATACAACACAAAGTTATTTTGTATTTAAATGTAGTAATAAGTCATATTTTATTATCATGTTTGTTGTATTCGTTCCTAAACCTTGTTCATTTGTTCCTACGACATATTAATTTGTGGCTACTGATCATGTTTCATTAAACTTTCCCAAGAAAACCCATGATTTAACTTAAATGCAGGAACAATTTAAGTGATAGTAACGAATTATTTATCTTTCATTCCCCCGCATTTACAACATTATTTGAAACAATGATTAAAAAATGAACAACAATGAAATAAACCTGCAAATCTAGAGACTGCAGCAGCAAAGAAAAAAAAATCAAACAGTATTAAATTATTAACCACCCAGCAAAACAGAAGCCGTCTATGGCTTGATTTAAACGTCTGCGCTCAGATTGGCATAAATCCAAAAGCATGGTCTCTATGTATTATTTGCCTTCTAACCAGTTTCTCTCAATTTCTCTTATTAACACTTTTTTTTTTCTCAATTGTGTTATAATACACACAGTTAAATGTTTCAGATGGGTAGCAGTAGGCCAATGTTTTGCTGTAGTAGCGCCGGTGGTTTAAGAATCCGATCTAGAGTCATAGCCCCAGGCGCCATACCTTCGCTTGAAATCCTTTCATTTTAAATTCCAATAATGTAAATTGCTATGGTGTCTTAAAAACAACGAGCACTATGAAACTCTTTAAAGAGATGCGTTCAGCGGTCTCCGTGGTGGGATTTGAAACAGCGCAAAGTATAATGATCCAGCATGCTCTCTGAATTTTAACAAATGATCATAATCACATCTATTCATTTTAATATCCTGCTACTAGCATTTTATTTAAACCTTTCATTCAGGTGAGGAAGCTGGCATTTGGGGAGGTATTTGCAATAGATGCATTTCATAGCAGTAAGTTTAACGATTAATCGATCGTTAATTTAACTGGCGATCTATTGTGGTAATGATCGGAAATCGACATCCCTAGCAGTGATGTAATCGCAAAGGAGAGCTGAAGTGTCAAAACAGGAAGAGTTATGGTCTCATCCTCAGAGATTGTGGAGAATGCAGTTACAGGCTTAACATGTCCATCAGGGGAGCAGCAAGGAGTGTGAGTCCTCAACCCAGACCACAACAATCCCCGCTCAGCCTAAGACTGAGATAAAGACAAAAAGCGACACACAAGGGCCGTGGGGATTTTCTCTGCCGCTCATTTCGACCCTCAAAGCCCTGTGTGGCCGGCTCAGGGATTCCAGCCTCTTTTCGGCACTGATCTGTTACTGCCCTCTGCCATAAAGGCATAATCCCAAGAGACTCTGGGGCAAGGGCCAGCCGCGCCTAATCCCGCCCCTCTTTGTGATGTCGCCGGCCACTCCAGAATGGAGTGCGGGGCTTTAGGAGGCCACACAATACCCCCAAAGAGCGCCGCCCCTTCCCCGGCCCAAAGAGAGGCTGACCGGAGGGAGATCCCCGGCGCTGAAAGGCCTTTGGTGTGTGTCCACAGGCTCCGGTATTGTTCACATGCCAACGCAGAGTCAGAGCAGAACAAGAGTTAACACCTGCTTAAACGGCCTCCCAAATCCACCCTGTTTACTTAGCAGGGCTTGTAGATGCATCGGGAAAATCAGGCTGAGGAGTCTAATGGGACTGTGGGCTGAAAAGCACACAGGAATCAGGGAGATTAGGGAGTGTTAATGCCACTGTGGGCTGTGAAAGGATGATTGGAAGAGAGAAAGAAAGAATGAGAAGAGGAGGAGAACCGAAGCCTATGGGGACGTGTAACGCGTAGGCCTCTCATGACCTCCGCATGTACTCGGGCACAAAACTGGGCCTGTGTACTTGAGGCGATCGATATTTCCCACCGCCTCATGTGCCACTGCCTTTGGAACAAACAACACAGCAAATTACATTTTTCAAACCATGTGTTGCTTCAAACTGTGAACTCAGCCGCCGCGTAAACAGACTGCAGGGAAGATCATGTGTGATTGTTTGCGGGCAAACTCCGAATATTTACCACCAGAAATGAAAAGCGTGTGGAGTAAACGCATGAAAAGACTTTTATATTGAGCCGAGACTTTGAGTTGACATTTTTCCCTTTCGGATGAACTATTTAAAATGCTCCCTAGCAGACAAAGACAATCTGTTCACCTGATCCTTAGGCACCATTCGCCCTTGACAACATACTCGCATACTGTCCCATCCTGGTGACCTGGATTATGCATATACATTTGCACACATACACAAGTCAACCAATTCTCTGTGTCCTACTTCTATGGCTGTGGCATTTTTTTTAAGAAATATAAAGCTGTATTTTAAAAAGCAGTGCCCTATCTTGATTTAAAAACCCAAGGTCAATGGGAGAGTGAAGCCATTTATTTAAGTAACCTTTGGGAGTCATTTTAACCAAACACTGTTTTATATCACTTGTGCAGAAGTTCTTATTTTTTTAACCTAAATGATATATATTATTAGGATGTCCCGTTTAAACTGCTTTCTTTACTGATAAAACAAATTTTTTTTAACAACGTATTCACAGGAAGTATAAGTAAGAGCAATATTCATAAATTCAAATCATTCATTGTCATGTTGCACGACCTGATTTAGTCTTCTGCCTGGAACACTTTTTCTCTCTGTTGAATATGTATAGAAAAAAGTGCTTTAGGAATAAGAAGTCTTATTGATAGCATTGAAAATGTAGACTAAATATTTAATAGACAAAATGCATAGGCCAGTGGATGTGTACAATGTTGAGAATAACATGTTCTGCTGAATGACGAAATTCTGTGGAAATCTTTCTGCACAATTCTGCAGGCTGGTAGTTGACATTAAATTTCAAGCAGTGACAGCAGTGTCCTGCGATGTGACATGTACTTCATTTGAAACTATTACATTGTTTTTTAAATTCCTTTAATACTTGCAAAAAATAAAATAAAATCATTGGTCACAACATAGTATTACTGAAATGAGCTGTGTTAAAGAGAATTACTCTGTAATATACCACCTTAAATGTATATTTTATATATGCATATAAAATTCCTTGTAAAATCTCGATCCGCAAAACAGTGGAACACTGATGATTCAGTTGCCATCACAGTTATGATGTTGTTCATTAAAATCGCAGCTGGCATTTATTAACCAACTCTGCAGTATGATAAGATGACTGAAATCCTGCTGGCATCATCCATTTTGTTTATTATACATCTTCACTGTTAAAAAGAGAAGGATCATAATGAAAAATGCACTCAGCTGCTTCAGACAACTTGATAGAGAAGAAATATTGAGATGTCCGGTAAGCAATAAAGCGAGCTGCCACTGTGTGCTGTTTTTTCCTATCCACTATGTTATTTATAGAGAAATTATAGAGAAAAACAGAGTGCGCAGTGTATTTACTGAACTAGGGAGTAGATGAAAATATACTAATGGTTTTTCATCTTCCAAATGTACAAGACAAGACATGTACATGCTAATGTTGGTTTTGGGCTCAAAAGTGTTTCACATCCAAATAGCATGTACTGTATATATTTTATAAATCAACTGCATCAGCTTTCTTCGAATGCATCTCTAGTGCAATTGAATAGAAGTCACTCCTGATAAGTGCCAGATGTTGATTAAATCTGGTGAACAAATCACAAACTTGTATTGTATTGCTAACTAATTACATATTTATTACATAGTAATAACTTTTCACTTACTGAAACACAAATAATAAAAACACTATTGCATTTATACCTTAAATCCATTCTAAATCCATATTCTCTCCTGGCTGAATTTATGTCTAGCTTTTATGTGGTCAGTTGTGATGTCACATCCCATAAAACCCTAAGCAATGGTGTCTCGACTGATTTGCAGGATAATGATAAAATACACAATTTTATGTAATGCACAAAAAAATACAGGGTTTAAAAATGTTTTTCACTGCAAAATTGTATGTTAGTTTTAGTGTGTAACAATGCGTCTGTCAGTTTTTCCTGGCAGAGTGGGCAAAATCAGCTTGGATTCTGCCTTGAGGGTCATGTGGGCACAGCTTGCCACTCAAACACACACACACACAACCTGGATGCATGTCTGAGGGTTACCGAGTTGAGTGGAGTGTGCTGGTGGGGAGCTGCTCTCTGGTCTTTCTGCCATCTGTGAGAATTTTATGCCACAATGCATCACTATGCCAACCACTTTCATTTCGCTTGCTCTCTCTATCTTCAATAGATGGGATTGTCAGTGTAGTCTCATCTAGATGTGTCAGCTGAAAGCCACTATCAGACATGAGTCTAGGCATATATGCAGTGTGCAATATATGAAACTACAACAATGGAATACGAAATGCAACAAAGCCTTCCACACAACCTAATACTGAACTGCATTTCTGTTTATTGCATCTCCCACAAACACCAAGACCGTCTTTTCAAAGGCAGTACAGAGTTTTCATCTATGGCTGGCTGTCCTAATACACTTTTACAAGTGAAAGATACAAAACCTTGGCAAACGCACAAAATTCACTGGCGATGAAATTCAATCTATCTATCTGTCCATTTGCGGCTTCCATGAAACGAATGAGGTAAATCTCTCTTTTCAATTATGAATGTCTCACTCGTCTGAATTGATTATTTTTGAAACGGATGCTCCATTATTCATTATGGGTATTGGTTAATGACACATGAAAAAGAGATGGAGAGCAGAGGGTGTGTAAAAACAGTACTTATGCTCTTACTATAGTCTAATAATGGATTTCACGTCACAGATTTTTTAAAATTATATATCATGAAGGCAATTATATATCACTGTACATAGTGGAATCAATCTAATGCAAATTGCTATTAAAACGACATTATTACTTGGGTAGGATCATCACTAATTCAATCTGTGTCATCAGGCATGATTGACCATCTTTATTTCTTTACTATAGAGCACTGTTCTGTCTCAGCATTCTAAAAATAAAAGTTCCAATTAAAGCCAAGAAGGGTTTTTCAGTCTGACATTGTGTCAACCCTGGGACCTTTAAAACTATGCATGGACCAGTCTGCTTTAAGTGTAAGACTGGAGCTCAGCAACATGTAATGGGAGAATAATGTATCCCGCTGACTTCTAAAATGTAACAAATGATGTCTATCTAAAATGTAACTGATATGTACACACTATTGCTAAATTTGGCTGTCAATTCACTTGCCGCGCTTAATGCTGTTCTGTAGAGACACAGTTCAGCAACTCAAAGGGCTAACAAACGTATTCTATAACAAAATGGACTTCCAGTACTGACAGTTAAAAAAAAAATAGCAAAAATTGTATTCAGTGTTAACAGAACCAAACAACTACTTGTTAATGTTGTATTTCAACAGTGCAAATTACATAAAAGGCATTTTTTTGCGATATCTTGCCATAACAAAAACGGCAAATCAGAGCCAACGTATTACAAACTTAAATTCAAAACATATTTTGAAAATAAGCCACATTCCAAAATTGTGCAACCTGCATCCTGTTTACTTCATTATTTCCATAAAATGGATTTCTTTATTAGCCGAGCCCAAATAATAAGCCAAAGATGTTTAATAAGTGCTGTTTTTACATAGCAACACATAACAAAAAATGACGGATCTGTCAACAGTGATTTTGTTAGTTTTCAGTTGTTGTAATATAACTTTGGTCAAACATTAGGCTTACCAAATGTGCAAGATAATATGGTATACAGACTGTTTTGTATGCACATAAAACTATAATTTTAACACAGTCTTACTCTAACTCATCACTTTTTGACGCTCTGTCAAGACCCTTTTGTGTCGCTTTTTGAAGCTCAAATGTACCCCTTTTATGTCACTTTTCGATTTGTTTTAAATAGGAAACTCTTAGCGTCAATATGGAGACGCGATATTTGTTTTCTTTTATTGTCATAATTAAAAGATACATTGGGAAAAAACATCGGCATTATTGCATGTATGCAGGGGTGTGATTTTTTAATGTAAACAGTCAAACCGTTTTATTTAAGTGATAATATTTACACATTTATGAGCACGTAACCCCTGGCCATAAACATACTAATATTCCAAGAAATGCCGCTGCAAAAACCTCAATGTTGGTTGTTAAATGCTATTGACTTTTGTGCATCTTGTGACCGATTACAATGCGTCATGCTACAGGGCGGGAGTATGTTTTCTGAATGCGTCGTGAGCGTGTTAACAGAGCAGGATCATTTTTTGTGATTAAAACCTTGTGTATTACTAAAATTACTATACTATAAAGACTTTCTATGGCTTCAGAAGACTTGGAATGTGACACCACTTGTTTGTAATGTATTTATACTGCTTATGATTAGTTTGTGCAATAATTACCTGTGACTGCATTTGCCTGTGTGTGTACTATAAGCAACTATAAGCAATGGTGGACCCTTCTTATCGAAAAGTGACTAAAAGGGGTACCTTGAGCTTCAAAAAGCGACATAAAAGGTCAAAATGTGACGAGTGACACTGTGTTGATAATTTAGGTGATTTTCTCATTATTGCATAAACAAACCCATTACAACCCAATGGGCAAAGATGAGAATTAAAAGGACAAGGTAAGCAGATGTAATTTCCACTGGTAAAATGTAGCAAAGTTAAAAGTAAATTGTTCTGGTCTACCTCCATACGTGAGTTGTTGGAAATGTCTGACTGAGCTTTTTTTATATTATACAAGTTAGTACACAGTGTTTGTTGGTATTGAGTATTCGGTTTTCTCTAAGCGATTGTGACAATGTTTTATTACAGTGTTATGCGTATCACTGCAGTTTGGCACTAAAAGGTCAGAGAATTAGAATTCACTTTTAAAAATTAGAATTTTGAGGCTTTGTGCTCTTTTGTAGAGTGTCGTAACTTGTGTTTCAAGAGTCTTGTACCCCAACCCTCCACATTGCAAGTGTAATGCTCTACCATATGCACTACTGGCCATATAAATCTAGATTTAGTTGTCTAATGCAAACATCAAAATCCACATGTAAAAGTGTGTTGAGGATGTAATATGGTATTTTATTTGTGATTATTTGGAAACTGGAGTGAAACACTGTATATGCACTGGAACATGTTTTTGCAGTTTTGCAGATATGTTTGGTAGAGTCACAAATTTCCAATAAAAAGGTTGGCTTTCAGTGAACTGATTACAAAGTGTTTTAGACTCGAAACATCTTAGGGCCTATGAGTTATTTACAAGAGAAATCATTGCTGAAGTTAAAGTTTTGATTTTTGAAAGTGAATATGCTCTGGTGATGGATGGATGATGATTCCAATCAATATTGCAGTTCAGCACCTCCAGATTGTTCTGTGAACTTCAGGTAAAGGTAGCTTGCAGGTCAGGGAACGGAGAAAACATTTTTGGTTCCTACTTTTCATAAATGTTTAACGCTATAGATTTATAATGTGCCATACTGGAGGACAAGAACACTGAGAATCAGATTCATTTGACACACTTAAAGTTAGGGGTTTGAAAAACAAATTATTTTCAAAACAGTATTGGTAGACTGTCTGAATGACTAGTCTGTCTCAAGCAAGCCTTGCATGGCTATGTTCACACAGCAGCAGAATACTAGATTTTATTTACAAGTGTGAGTCTACATTTAATTCTTTAACTATATTTGGCATTCCATTGCCATGTGGCACTATACATTTTTGCTTAATTTCATTTACTGATTAATATTACTTTTCTTGGAGAAGAATTTTTTTTAATCCGTTAAGAAGGCCAAGAAAAGTGCATACGTGACTATAAATGTAGATGGTTGTCCATGTACACTACACATAATATTACACATTAAAATAAATTAACTGTTTGAACTAGTGAGGATGAGCTTGGTTTTTAAGAACAATATTAAAAGACAAATTATAGGCCTAATGATTTGCTTAATTTGAACTTAAAGGAACTCCACTAGTCATAAGTGTAAATATATATATATTTTTTTTTTTAAAAACAAAATTTATAAATTATCTGAAAGCTGAATGAATATGTTTTCCATGAATGTATGGTTTGTTAGGACAGGATAAGACTTGTCCGAGGTACAACTAATTGAAAACTGTAATCTGAGGGCGCAAAAACAATCGAAATACTGAGAAAATTGCCTTTAAATTGACCAAACGAAGTTGTTAGCAATACATATTACTAATCAAGAATTAAGTTTTGATATACACTCAACACAAATATAAATGCAACACCTTTGTTTCTGCTCCGATTTTTCATGAGATGGACTTAAAGATCTAAAATTCATTCCAGAT
>JAUCMT010000032.1:5902538-5913270 GCA_032357475.1 Enteromius thamalakanensis
TCTTAAATAATAATGTCAAATAACCAACATTTCTCAAAATGGATATATCTCGTTTTGCAACGAAACTCTTCATATATATATATATATATATATTTGGTGTTCTAATCTTTTTTCCACTACACTGTGAAAAAGGCCAACCAATAAGATCTATGCATTTGGTGACAAGCCCCTGAGCTGCTGCTGTTATAAAAAATATGATTTTGTCATACAAACAAACAGACAGATTTGCTAAGCTACAGTTGACAGGATCTAGAACTGGCTTTTCTGTCTTTGTCCTTTTGTTTTTTTTTTAAAACCACAGCAAATACGGACATCTGAATGGCTTTTGAAAGCATGTAAATACCATTTGCTTCCTTTTCTTCACTGTGACAATTAGGTGTCAGAAATGGATAGTTGCACACCGCTGCATTTGTGTAGCACTCTATTTCAGCTCTTCCATACGTGACACCTACAGTACTATCAGAGAGTGAATTTGCACTTTAGCTTAGCCCATCTGACATTTTTTGAATTGGTAGGAACAGACAAACTACAGTGCATGTGAAAACAAGAGAACAGGCCTTAAGGCGATTTTAAAGGCAACCCTACCATGTTCTACACTTAAGCCAAGAAGAGCTTTCTAAGTTTCTAAAGCAGCAACAATAACATGTTAAAGAAAGTTAAAACTGATATTGCTTCCTCACTCTTAAAGGTGTACACCTTTTTGGAGTTTTATTTTAGATGTTGATGTCCCTAAGAACACATATTTGCAGTATAAGTAACAAAAACCATCTCATTATGTTTTTACAGATCCTCTTTTGAGAGGTCTGTCAAAAACAGGTCGATTTTGGCTTGTCTAATTACTATTCATGAGCCTCTCTTCTGATTAGACAGTTTTTTTCTGAGTGACACATGAGCAGTCACAATTATGTCACAGCGTTAGCTGGATGCAAAACAAAAAAAAAGATCGACAGAATCGATCGTCAAAGTGATGACTGAAGGCGGTGACTGAGCAGATTGGATGTCACATTTTTATGCAAGTCACAATGGCTCGTGAAAAATCACAGCTGCTTTATGCAGGGTGTGTGCAGTTTACTGTGGATTGAGCATTTTGAAACTTATATGGTAGTTCCATAGCACTTATTAATTGAACAAAGTCAATATGGGACCATTAATGTCATTCTAAAACAATATGAATGACTTTTCTTCTGCAAAACACAAGAAGAATGTTGGTAAAAAATATATATATTAATAATTGCTAATAATTGCTTTCAATTTAACAACATTAGGCTGAGTAAATGACAGAATTATCCCTTTGGGTGCACCAGATCCTTTCCACAATACAGACCACAATATTTCTCCAAAAAATGTATATTATGGTTTTAGTACATCCGATGATAGAACTACAACCAATATGATTTATATATATATATATATATATATAAATACTGTACTAAATTCTAAAGGAAGTGTGCCTATGTGGTTAACACAATACGAGGTCATATTTTTTCGTATTTGTGAAAATTTGCAGACAAATATTTTGGATTCAGTGCGCAATGACATTAACCCTGAAATCTGATTGGCTGGGAGGCATTTTACAAATAAGTATGTAGATCCAAGAATATGTTTTACAAGGTAAAAAAAATGGTTACTAGCTACCCCTTCCTATAATGCGCATTACGAATGTGTTACTTAATGAAATCAACATGAATCTCACCTTCTCTAGAACCGTGTGTGTATGTCAGTGCGAACCTATGCTGTTTTCTTCATGCTTCCCCCTCTTTACAGCATGTTGAATGTAGAGAGTGTGTGTAAACCTGATCTCTTTTTGTCAAAAACAAACACACACGAACATATACCCCACACCTCAGTGTCCATCTCGACCTATAGTGCGGCGAACACAGGCACGCGGGTCCAAAACTGTCAACATGAGTAAGGCTATAGGAATCCATTACTCAATAATTCAGCACAGAAAGCTGAAAGCGCTAGGGTGAGACTGGGCATTCACGTGGCAGGCTGAGAAAAAAAAAAGAGGTCTTGCATGGGCATGAACAGAGAGGCAACAGACAGTAAATTGTGCAGATGAGAGAATGCCAAATCCAAGCCATAACGGTGGGTGAAGTGAGGGCTAGATGGGTGGGACAGTAAGTAGATGTGGGCTACAGTGCCGCCACACATGAGTCCACGCTGATAAAAGCAGCAGCATCTGGTGGAAGCCCTTTAAAAAAGGCAGCTGAACGCCCTCCCCCTCCATCAGAGTCACACACGCGAGTCAGACAGCGAGATGAGAGCAATAAGGGTCTGGTAATGGAATGAAAACACTCCAAAACAAAACAAGGGCAGCTCTCTGAATGCAGGCTCTTTTCATGTGCGTGGCAGTGTCTGGGTGAAAAGACTGTGTGGGTTTGTGTGTTCTGGTTCAAGAGACAGACTAGAAACCGGAGGGCCGATATATATCAAAGCGAGCGATGTTCAGATGCACTGCACCTTGCTGGTAGAACGGTCGGAGGTCTGTGCCCTTCTGTCCAATCAGATTGCAGAGGAGAGCCATGGTGTTCTGCATCGTGCTGCCGACTGTATTATTCTGGTGCTCCTGAAAAAAACAAAAATGGTCTTATATTAAAATCTCAAAATATCTAAAATCAATATTAAAGTCATGTTCAAAGCGGTGTTTACATTAGCAGATATTGCTGTGACTAAGCATAATTTGAATACTACACAGGCTGAATTGTTTATTAGTGGATCAAACTGATGAGAGGTTTGTTTCATGTTTATAAACAAGTGGTTCTCAACCAGAGGTCTGTGGGCCCACTAGGGAGCCTCGGCAAACTTCCAGGCGGGCCCCAGTAAGCCTTAATAATATTTAAAGTAGTTATATTAGCATAATCTTATAAAATAAAATAAAAATGTACCACAATAAAAAGACACATATTTTATTACAGGTATATTATTACAAAAGAAGGGTACATATCAGCAGCCTTTGAATCTAGTCCCAGACAAACAGGGACCTTAAGTCAAACAGGTTAAGAAGCATTACTCTGAATAATCACTTAGAAAATCGGATCATATAGTGACCAGAAAGGCACATGCTGTAAACATGAGGGCAGCACCGACTGTAATGCAGTACAGTAATGCCAGTAAAGTAATTAGCGACTGTAAGCTTTTTTTTTGTAAAAAGTAGAGTTTAACTTGCAAATTAGTGTGAGAGGACAATACAATAAAAGCACAAATGGGACAGTAATGTTCTGCAGGTGACCTACTGACAATGTGCAAATTAAAGAACACAGCACAGCCAGATCATTTCCATAATTATCTATGCAAGACAGCAGAAACTATCTAGCACCTATCACAGGCATGTCAAACACAATATGTGCTATTTTTGTGCGTTAAACAATGGTGCAAGTACCAGCAAATTGTCTACCACACACCCACTATAAACCCTGCACGATTTATCTCAATATTCTTCTTTGATAAAAGGGAAACTTCTACAAATTCATATGTAACAAGATCAGCTGCAAAAAAAGTTTTCACTGTGCGTCTTTAATAAATACGGACTGTATGTTTTAATGCCATATGCAAGTTTGTATTGACTATAAGATTACAGATACTGATTTACAATTATTTATTACTTCTTTACTGCATTACACATTTAAAAAACAAAGTGAGATATTATAATGTGTATTACAATTGTATTTTCAGTGCTAAAGAGTGCATGCTTCTCTAATGGGTGGTGGCAATGTAGAAAAGAGAAGTATGGAAGATTAAGTATATTTGAAAAATGACAAGAAGCAAATATAAACATTATGTAAGAGTATATAACATAACTTGATATTATTATTATTAATAATAATAATATCTAAATGTAATAAACTAATATCAATACGCAATACTATTACCTACAATGGCTGCACTTTTTTATATTCTACTGATAATAAGTAAGTTTGCAACTACAGGCCACCTTACTCTAATTAGTAGACTTACTATGTCACGGTAAGTAGAATGAGTTAGCAAGTTCTTGCAAATTAAGTGATAGTCATAAAATCAATATTGACTATGGCAATACAAGTATTGTAGCCATTTGCTATAATCATTTAAGTTAATTTTTATCTTCATTAATGTACACACAGCACCCCATATTGACAGAAGAACATAGAGTTGTTGACATTTTTGCAGATTTAAATTAAAAAAGAAAAACTGAAATATCACATGGTCCTAAGTATTCAGAACCTCAGTATTTAGTAGAAGCACCCTTCTGATGTAATACAGCCATCAGTCTTTTTGGGAAAGATTCAACACGTTTTTCACTCTGGATTTGGGGATCCTCTGCCATTCCTCCTTGCAAATCCTCTCCAGTTCTGTCAGGTTGGATGTTAAATGTTGGTGGAAAGCCATTTTTAGGTCTCTCCAGAGATGCTTAACTGGGTTTAAGTCAGGTCTCTGGCTGGGCCATTCAAAAACAGTCACGTTGTTGTGAAGCCACTCCTTCATTATTTTAGCTGTATGCTTAGGGTCATTGTCTTGTTGGCAAGTAAACCTTTGGCCCAGTCTGAGGTCCTCAAGGTCCTGAAAGTCCACACTGGAGAGGGTTTTGGTCCAGGATATCCTTGTACATGGCAGCCTTTAACTTTGCCTTGATTGCAACCAGTCGTCCTGTCCCTGCAGCTGAAAAACACCCCGACAGCATGATGCTGCCACCACCATGCTTCACTGTTGGGACTGTATTGGACAGTTAATGAGCAGTGCCTGGTTTTCTCCACACGTTCTATCTCTGAAAAAAAGTTCTATCTTGCTCTAATCAGACCAGAGAAAATTTTTTCTCACCACCTGAGTCCTTTAGGTGTTTTTTTTAGCAAACTCCATGCGGCTTTTTATGTGAGAGCCCCGACTGGTGGAGGGCTGCAGTGATTGTTGACTTCCTACAACTTTCTCCCATCTCCCGAGTGCATCTCTGGAGCTCAGCCCAAAGTGATCTTTGGGTTCGTCTTTACTTCTCTCACCAAGGCTCTTCTCCCACGATAGCTCAGTTTGGCCCGACGGCCTGCTCTAGGGAGGGTTCTGGTGGTCCCAAACATTATAGAGGCAACTGTGCTCTTAGGAACCTTAAGTGCAGCAGAATTTTTTTGTAACCTTGGCCAGATCTGTGCCTTGCCACAATTTTGTCTCCGGGCTCTTCAGGCAGTCCCGTTGACCTCATGATTCTCATTTGTTCTGACAGGCATTGTGAGCTGTAAGATTTTATATAGACAGGTTTGTGGCTTTCCTAATCAAGTCTATTTCAGTATAATCAAACACAGCTGGAATCAGATGAAGGTGTAGAACCATCTCAAGGATGATCAGAAGAAATGGACAGCACCTGAGTTAAATATATGAGTGTCACAGCAAAGGATATGTATACTTGGGACCATGCGATATTTCAGTTTTTCTTTTTAAATAAATCTGCAAAAATGTCAACAATTCTGTGTTTTTCTGTCAATATTGAGTGCTGTGTGTACATGAATGAGGAAAAAAAAGAACTAAAATGATTTTAGCAAACGGCTGCAATATGACAGAGTGAAAGCTCTTTTTTAAGATTTGATTGTCCCAACAGATATTCTACAGTTTATCATAACTTTGCAAGTATGTCAACTTATTCTAAAGGCCCTGTTCAACACCAAGGATGATTAATATAAAGTTAAAGGTGCTCTATGCGATGTTGCATTATTTTAGCTCTATTTCATTTTTATCTTGATCGTCTTGCTGTCTGGCCTCTAAATACATTGGGAAAAAACCCGGTCTCGAAAGACAACACAGTGGCTGCAATACCAAAACAAACACTATGGACACAGGATGTGCACCAAAGCATAAACAAACTTCGGCTAACCAATCAGCAAGAAAAGGTGGGATTTAATGCACGTACACATAAGACAGAGTTGTACAGCGTGCATCTGAGAGTGGGTTAACAGAATACTTTGTATTATTTTTGGAAAACAGCTGAGGCACGACCGAAGAAAAGTCGCCCTGAGCAATATAAGGCGAGAAGAGGATAAATCGAGAAGAAACGAAACAAGACCCGGATTTACATTGGGGATTCATTAGAACGGTCGAGAGAACTTCGCTGTGAAATGGACTTCCAAACCGATGCACAGGTGGCAAGTTTTTATTTTTATTATTTAGACATGTTAGCTTGATGATAGGTCTGTCACTGTCTCTCTTGGGTCAGCACCACCTTTCGTATCAATGCACTTTGCAGGTTCACAACAGTTAAAGAAACAATGGGGGGAGGGGGAGCTTGCTCTGTTTTGTTTTGTAATTACGTGAAACGTCAAACAGCATCGCATAGAGCACCTTTAACTAAAAATATAACTATATTAGTGTCCACACCAGCAGACAATATTGTCTGTTTATTATAAGCGCATGTGCTCCTGCAACTCTAAATTTTCAAGTTCGGTTGCAGCAGGATGGATTCTGATCAATGTTTGTGTCGTTAAACAGCAGAAAAAAAAAAAAACTTTCTAAAAATGATTCCAACAATATTGGTTCTGTGCCTTTATCAGTAGTTATAGTGTGGACTCTTTAATATTGAGAACTATTTTTAGAACTATTGTGAATGTAACTCTAATGAATGTAATAACTCTAACCCTACCAGCCTTTTTGTTGTTGCTTATAGCTGCAATCCAATGCGGTAAACCACTTCCAGCAAGGAAAAACCTGCCTGCCTAAAAACAACAACAGCTAAAAGTGTAGACCATCAATTCCACTTTTGTGTGGCGTCTACTATTTTCAAGAATAGAGAGTGAACCTAACCATAGAGGGCAGAGGTGCTGTCAGATAGAGAGAGCCAAGCCTCTGCCCTTCTCATCTCTCCCCCAGGGCAGACACCCAAGGCTGGGTGAAGCCAACAGGGGAAGCTGGGTACGACCGGAGGTGTTGGGACGGTGTTGTCTGGGTCTTTTGACTCTAGGGTCAAAGACACTGTCTAATCCTGCAGCGAGCTCAGGTCCAGGGGCCGATTAAAAACATGATAAACAGACAAAGAAGAGCAGAAAGAAGGCAGAAGAAGGAGGGAAAAAAATCGATGGGGGTTTTAATTAGAGGTCTGAGTGAGGCTTGGGAGAGAAAGAGAAAGATAAAGAGAGAGAGAAGGGTCTGGCCAACTTTACTGGCTGACAGACAGATAGGGAAGGGTATGTCTGTCTCAGGGGAATCTCTGAGCCCCTCCACAGGCAGTGCAAGAATTTTCAAGGCCTGGAATCATTACTTTTTCCGCTTTATTTCCGCATGGAGCCTTGGGAGAGGTGGAGTGGAGGGGTCGTGCATTCATCAGGAACCTTCAGACCATACATAAATATAGCACGCACACATACAAATTGCAGGAGAGATGATGAGGAAGCATTTAATATGGGGTCAGTGCTGAAAATAGCTTGTTTAACAAAACCAGCATTGATATCAGACTTAAGTGAAATAATCATCCTTAACTTCTAACAACACAAGGTAGAATTGGTTATTTTACAACTTAATTTCCTCATCATCATTAAGGTCACAATACGTTAAGTGAAATAGAACCACAAACTGGTGTGACAGCTCTTCTTGAAGAAAAAAAAAGCAGTTTGTTTAGAGAGTAAACTAAACTTAAAGTAAACTTTCCAGAATTCATTTTGGCATTCTGGTAAGCAACTAAAATTAGTCTGTGGCCATCCGCCTTCGTTGACATGCAATTCTCAGGTTCATTTCTTCTGTTCAGTCTGTCAAGGTCAGTTGACTGCCTTCAGTTAAAAAAAAGAACACTCTGGAAGGCTGCTTAATAGTAGAAACTGGAGTTGTAATTCTAATTGAAAGTGACACTTTTAATGTGTAATACTGCAAAAGCAGTCTATTATCTAAAAATGAACATGATTCGACTTGACTCGAGTGCCAGATTGCAGATCTGGTGCAAACATATTCACACCGCTATGATCAGATGCTTTCTTAACCGTTTTATCAACACTGACATTTCTGTTGTGTGTTAAATATGCAAACAACACATATTTACATATTCAAATAAACACCGCTCTCAACAGGGTGGGCGTTGTTAAGATGCTCTCAAACAGTATATTACTGCTTGCATAAAAACAAACAAACATACAGCAATAAGCTTATTTTCACCCCAAAGTAAATAACAAAAAAAAGGATTTTGTCATGACTTTACTGGGGCCTTTACCATTCACTGACATTTCAATGGTAGTTGGTCAGCTGGAGTCAAGTGTGCTCAGTTCTGCAGTCTGATTATTATAAACCAATCAGTTGAGCTGTACATATCATATGACTAATGACTTTGGAAGTGCAGGAAAATGAAATAACAATGCTCATCTAGCAACACAACTATCCTAAGGTGTGTCTAATTTTAAAGATATAGGGATTTGTGTATATTGTTATTTATTTTTATTTTTTTAAATCCATTTATCCTCATCTTTAATCAAAAAAACATTTAAATCAACATCCTCTATACTTTAAACAACATTTATTCTCCAAAGATATGCAATGGCATGAGCAACTATGTGGCAAAACATCAACTGCATACAACATAATATCTGTAATCCATTGCTATAACTGATGGTATAATTATTTCTATTGCTATTCATTAACATGGTGGTCGTCCCTCTGAACAGTTACCTATACAACCAGAAAAACTTCAGCCACCTGGCTAATCCTATTTTACAAATTAAATATTTGTATTTCATATTTATTTTATTTAGAGGTATCACAAGTGGCTTTACAATTCTCCTCTTGATAAACCACATTGAACTGGAAATATTCAGAACACAGTCTTACATTTCTTTTACTACATTAAAAACAGCCTCCTCCTTTTATTTCTACTCCTTAGATTGACAAGAACAGCTAAAAGCTTTCAGTGCACTTTTCTTGCTCAGAAAGCGTGGCTGTGAGCACATCTCGGCTCTCAAGAACATTAATGGTTTTTTTCCTGTCCGATCTATACTGACAGGTCACATTCACCAGAAAGCCACGGCAGTAAAACTGAGGTAAGCAGTGTTGGGAGTTATTCATTAAAGTTTTCCCTCAGCAATACCATACAATGACACCACCTGAAAGGATTCTTTCTTTCTTTAAATTGCTCATGGCTGCCTTGATACTTAAGCGACTCGAGGAAAGAGTAAAGGCGGTCAAATAAATCACAGGGTTTTCATACATTATTTGAAATAAACTCTGGGTTTTACAGTTTCAAAGACAAAGAAAACTGCCTTTTTGACGCTAGTTTAACAATTGCAAACTGATTCCTAGCAAAATCGTGGAAGCGCTGAATGGGCTGGATATACGTTAAACAACTCAGCCTTTGTCATCAGTATTACTCTTTTTTTCTTTCCTCTTCTTGAAAGTTTCGACCAATAAGGAGCTTTGGGATTTGGGCTACACCGAGAAGACTCGCCTCAGCACATTAACACAATTCAAATGTTCGGTAAGCGGTAATCCTTTCACTTGTTATAGCAAACAGGCCCAAACCTCTGTGCGGAGGGCAGATTGTGAACTGGAAGGGCAGCGGTATTGAGGGATTGGGATTAAAGGGGATGTGAGGCTGTAGCCAACGTCTCACTAGCTCGCTGAGATGGCCAAAGAAGTCAGACAAACCTCTCTCTCTCCTTGTTCATTAGCGATCTCTTGTTCATTAGAGTCCTCGGCTTCCTTTCATGTCCTCTCAGGGCTCATGAGGATGAATGGACCGTATCTGAATTACATAGGCTCACAGACTGGGCTGCTCTCTGATTGGAACATTTAAAACAAGTTCAGTTTGGCCTGACTGGTAACACTTTATTTTAAGGTGTCCATAATACAGTATCTACCTAGTAATAAAACAATAAAATAAAACAAAATGTACTTACCATGTAACTAAGTTATGGAACAGTTTGTAATTATGTAGATGTAATAGGCTTGTCACTGTTACATTAGAATTAGTAGAATAGAATTATCAGAATATTAGACGCACATCTTGATTTTGTCAAGTCCAATGCGTTCCTAGGGCAACATATTTTGTTGCCCCTGGAACAACATTTTAATGAAGAAATATAGTCTTGACCATATCTCTAAACCTAACCTTACCCATGAGTAATGCCTGAAATCAGAGGAAAATATAGATGACTGACACTGATGTACAAGCACCAAACAATGAACGTAAGAATAAACTTCACAAAAACTGTGTTTCTTCAAATCGGATTGGTTAATCACAATGTTTTCCCAGGGACAGTTGCATCAGGTTAGCACTATTACACAGGCATACGCTACTTAAAATAAATTGCATCAAGATTGAATCTACACCTTACCTAGCTGCACCTTAGTTTGATTTAACCCATTAGTACACAGCTTAAATGCATGTAATACATTTCTAATTATGTTACAATTACAGAATATAACACAGGCATAAGGTACTTAAAATAAATTGTATCAAGGCTGTACGTAAGTGCAAGTAGTTGTGTTTTCATGCAAGTACAATGGCTTCTACTTAGTACCTAATTATTCTAACTATTATGACACCTTAAAATAAAGTGTTACCCCAAAAAATAAATAAATAAAAATAAATAAATAAATAATGACATCTGGACATATAATTTTAATTTAAATGAACTGTTTACAATTCTGCAGTGGCAATACCAAATTTTTGGCATTTAACCCTCTGGGGTCTGAGGTGATTTTGGGCTCCTTGAGATGTTTGGACATGCTCTGATATTTGTGCTTTTATCAGCTTCTTATAACATATTATTGACCAACCTGTATTTTTCTTGTAATCAGC
>JAUCMT010000032.1:5913370-5924523 GCA_032357475.1 Enteromius thamalakanensis
TGGTTAAATAGGAGGTACAATTCGTTTTGGGTATATCTCATAGGCAAACTCTGGTTTAATTAATCTATTATATATTTTCTTTTTATTTGTGTTTTTATTAAAGTACGAAGATACAGAGATGATGATTTTGTCTTCCATAGTTTCTGAATTCTGCCCCCGCTTGCTAGTAATCACGTTACTACTAGAGCAAGCTCCTGATTGGTTAATGCGGCGTGAATTTTCGGCAAAGTTCAGATTTTTCAACTTGAGCGAATCACGCGTCAATCGCGCCATTCGCTCAATTCGCGTGAATAATTTGCTCAATTCTCGCTATTCGCGCCGCTTAATTCGCACGATTCGTGCCGCAGGATGTCTATTCGTGTCTTTGCATTGACTTAACATGTAAATCATTCGCGCTTGACACTTCATTCGCGTCCGGTGTGAACGCACCAGTGCACTCACCACACACCAGCTACAGGTGAAGAGGAGAGAGAGATTCAGCCAATCAATGGATGGAGATTATTGGGAAGCCATGATAGACAAGGGCCGGTAGGAATTTGGCCAGAACAATGGAGTTACACCCCTACTCTTTACAATGAGTGTCATGGGAATCTTTAATGACCACAGAAAGTCAGGACCTCGTTTAATGTCTCACCTGAAAGATGGTACTCTTTTGACAGTATTGTGTCCCCGTCACTATACTGGCGCATTAGGACCCACACAGACCACAAGGCGAGCAATCCTTGCTGGCCTCTCTAACACCTCAACCAACAGCAACCTAGTTTTTCCCAAGAGGTCTCCCATCTAAGTACTGACCAGGGTCAACCCTGCTTAGCTTCAGTGGGCAACCAGTCTTGGGCAGCAGGGTGATATAGCTGTGGCTAGTTTGACTTTTTAAATCAAACAATTCACATATGGAATATGGTTATGTAATTTAATGAGTGTGTGATCATAAACAAAATTAATATGAAAGAATATACATAAGAGGAGGGATATGGCAGCCTCTATCCTCCCCTTCAGTCTTCTGTTTTAGACAGGTGTCGAGTCCAATACCCCACGGTGGTCTACCAACTGAGTTCACTATAGACGGTGAAGTGTTGAGATCAGTTTCCCTAATGGGTCCCTTTTTCTCTTCACCCTATCACGGACAGGCTGAGAAATGATTTTCCTGACCTGTCCTGTGACATTTACTACGTCTCAGTGGCGTCTAAGACTCACATGTCCAGGGGCACGACAATGGAAACAGACTCTGGCAAAGTGTGGCTTTGCTTCTGCTTCAGCACCAGCTATAACCTATCACCCCTTTGCTTGTGTTTCCTTCACAGTACATTCAACAAAATCCCTTTCTCTGCAGAGCTTAAAGATCTGGAGGGCTTATAGACTTGAAGTTTAGATCGATATGGCAGAGCTAGACCATTTAAGCTCTTGTAAGCCGAGAAAAACAGCCAGGAAGATCGTGAAGGACCTCAGCCACCCCAACAATGTACTGTTCTCTCTTCTGTGGGCAGGAAAGTGCTTCCGCTCCCAGAAGGCCAATATAGTGAAACTGAGGAGGAGATTCTTTCAGCAGGCGATACAGTCTCTAAACCAGATCAAAAACTGGACTAATCATCTCTGCATTTTTACACATTGCAGAGTAATTGTCACAAGTCGTACCTCTGTGGCTCCCTCCGGAAGTCAGCAGCGGGAACCATCACCAGAATATTAGGTTCCTACCCGGACTGAATTCACCCACGTACCTTGGCCGCTTCCGATCTGAACTCCCGCCATTCTGCGGCCTACTTAAGCGGAAGTTAGGCGACCGTTCTGTGCAGCAGCTTTTTACCAAATGATGGGCGAGATGGGACGCCAAGCATCCATGCTGTCTACACAACAGACGCAACTGGAAAAGCTAACCGGCCTCACCGATGAGTTAGTGTGGTCTATTCAAGCCCTCACCACCGCGATCGCGGCCCTGAGTCAAGCCGCGGCCTCGCCACCCATTCCTCCCCCCGCTCAACCACCACCAGCGGCCAGCGCCTCTGCTCGGCTCTCTCTGCCGGAGAAGTACGATAGAGTTGCAGGCAAGTGCGAGGGCTTTCTTATGCAATGTGATATCTGCATAACCCAGGAACCGCAGAACTATATGACCGATGAAAGCAAAGTCTCTCTCATTTGTTCATTGTTAAAGGGGAAAGCTTTGGATTGGGCTACAGCGCTGTGGAAGGGCCGCAACATGTCGTTTGGACCCATTGCTCACTGTTTATCGCCGGCGCCTCAGAGAGGACTTACAAGCAGAACTGGCGAGCTGCGATCAAGATAAATCATTGTCTGAATATATGGAACTAGCAAAGGGCTTCATCCGTCCCTCTACCTCACCAGCCTCGGCCGGCTTCTTTTTCGTCAAAAAGAAAAATGGCGGATTACGTCCTTGCATCGACTACAGATCACTGAACGACATAAACATCAAGTTTCGTTACCCTCTACCTCTGGTCCCCGCAGCTCTGGAACAGCTCAGATCCGCTCATTACTACACGAAGTTGGATCTGCGAAATGCCTACAACTTAATCTGTATTCGAGAAGGGGATGAGTGGAAGACGGCCTTTTCTACCACCAATGGGCACTACGAATATCTGGTGATGCCCTTTGGCCTGTCCAACAGTCCAGCAGTATTACAAGCCTTTGTCAACGAAATCTTCAGGGAGATGCTGAATAAGTTCGTCATAGTCTACATAGACGACATACTCATTTATTCCCCTAATTATTCCAGCCATGTACAACACGTTCGACAATTCTTGAGAACATTGATAACCCACCAACTCTACGCAAAAAAGTTCAAATGCCAATTCCACCAAACTAAGACATCTTTTCTGGGTTACATCATCAGCTCTGAGGGCGTGGCCATGGATGATCAAACAGTCTTAGCAGTCACCAATTGGCCCCAACCACAGACCCTGAAGGAGATGCAACATTTTCTGGGTTTCGCAAACTTCTATAGACGCTTCATCAGAGACTTCAGCAAAGTCGCCGCCCCTCTGACCAATCTCACCTAACGTAGCTACCGACGTATCCCCTGGACCGAGGAGAGTCTCAAGGCATTTCAAGATCTTAAGACAAGATTCACCACTGCCCCCATCCTCAAACATCCTGATCCCACAAGCCAATTCACAGTTTAAGTGGATGCCTCAATCACCGGCATAAGGGCAGTGCTTTTACAACGTTACGGCCATCCACCCAAATTCTACCCCTGTGCATTCTACTCCTGGAAGCTCAAATCTGCTGAACGAAATTACGACGTCGGAGATCGTGAATTGCTTGCACTCAAGGCAGCCCTAGAAGAATGGCGGCACAGGCTAGAGGGGGCCCGGGAGGAGTTTCTGGTGTTAACGGATCATAGCAACCTGGAGTACTCGAAGAAAGCTAAAAGGTTAAATGCTAGTCAAGTACGTTGGTCACTCTTCTTCGCTCGGTTCAGATTCCAGATCACATACCGACCGGGCTCTAAGAACCTCAAGGCAGACGCTCTTTCACGCCAGTATGATGCTCCCCAAGACACTCCTGGACCTAAACCCATTCTACCTCCCGCACTCATCCTAGCGCCCGTCCAGTGGGACGTCATGAGAGAGATCCAAGACGCTCAAGGCACAGCTTCCATACTAACTGAATGTCCCCCCGATCGAACCTTTGTTCCTGAGTCTATACGCCAATGTGTGTTAAAGCTAATGTAGTATAACAGTTGGAGCAGGTGGAGCTAAAATTGAATGAATTCATCAATATGAAAATGTACACGGTTTGAAATGTTTGCTGATTTTCTTTCCATATTAAAATTGAATGATCTTCTGCTGTTTTATTGAATCTCCTGCCAGACATCAGCAACTGACCAAATAAAACAGTAGTTAACCAAAGCAAACACTGTAGCTGTGAGAAAAAAAGACAAGCACAAATAAACCAAACTTGCTAGCACAGACTTCCGCAAATGTGATTTAAGGCCACAGGTAAGTGCTTAAGAGAAAGAAAATGATAGATGAAGATAACAGATGCACAATCAGCTAATCACAGAGCATTACAGGAAAATAGGTTGTAGAGCATGGTTACTGAATATTCTGACACAATTATGGTAAAGAGGTGATTTTCCTTTTCAGATGTAATGCTGTATTAATATTTTTCTGCATAATTTTTTTACTTGAATGTTTACAGGCTAATATTATTGGTAATGGTTCACAATAAAGTTCAATTTGTTTACATTAGATTTATTAGTTAACAAAAACTAAAAATGACAAATACAGGTTTTCTTAATCTTTGCTCATTTTTTTGTCGCAAACTGGGACGAAAAGTCTATAACAAAGATAATAGTTTGATTAAGATGTGTACAGGTCTGTATTGCACTTCAATAATGTGACTAAAATAGAAGTACTCTGTGTTTACTTTGATTATGACTTTAGCCAGATTAACGTAATCAAAAATCTTTGTTTACATGGTAGATTCTCAGAGTATTGAATTAAAGTATTAAAGTAGGGATGTCCATGTAAACAATTTTGATCTCATGTGGGCTTTAACTATTGGGGCCTTTTAGAAAACTCTTGTGTTCGCATATATTTTTTTGCATATAAAATGCCCTAAATTCAAATACTTATACTGTGAGTTTTTTTTGGTTAGCTTGACTGATGGAAAAGTATATCCTTTGCAAAATTAAATTAGAGTGTATGAGACACTCCGGGAGTATGGCTTACACTAACCTTGAAAAGTGGTTTTAATGTAATGGTAATTTTTAACTTCAGGTAATGGGAACGTCAAAGGATCAATCATAGGATACTTCTTGAAAATCTGTTGGCTCTGGATTGCTGCTGGGCAGCTTAGCAATGACCATTTACCAGAAAGCTTCAAAAATGATAATACAAAATAAATAAATAAATAAATAATCGAAGACATATTTTTTGCTCAGCTCTCCTGTTCACATTAGCCTGCTGGAAATAAGTATATATGTGTGTTTGTGAGTTTTTCGAGGAGGTGGGGTGTGTTGACTGTTAACAGTTGATGTACCGTAGGGTCCAGTCTAATGAGAATGTAACCTGCTGTTGAAAAGGCCTCACATCCACACTCCATTAACTCTGCAACCCAATTACACATTGCACTCTGATAGGTCAAACCCCCACTGCCTCATTTACATAATAACTCAATGGATACTGGGAAGGGAAAATGCTCAAAGGCAAAGGTCTGTCAGTTACACACAAAAACACACACACACACACAGGATTTAAGGATAAATTGCCAGTTTTTTTAACAATCTTTTTAACTATAAAATATTTTACTATGTTCTGTTAAAGGATTATGCCATCCCAAAATGAAATCTGTCAATTTACATACCATGTTGTTCCAAACTTCCAAATATCTCTCTTTCTGTGCAGATTTCAATGTTTATTAATACTGTAATAACATTAATCATTACAACATCTTAATTATTTGATTGGCAGTTTTATTCATGAGTTTGGAAAGTGATTTATTTATTTCGTTTTTGTTAAACGAGAATTGCATTTTTCTGTTACATATAATTAAATTTTTCAAATATCATAGTTTAAGTTTAACCGTTTAAGAAATATCTATTTGTCAACCTAAAATGTGTTTTATTAACCCTCAAAGACAGAGACTGAGAACAATACAGCTATTGTTATTAAATGTTTAAGAACTTTTAAACAGCTAATCATATCTGAATGCTTTAAAAAGTGGCGTAAACCAGATATTCTCCACTGTCTCATTTGGATATTCAAAGGCTATGTAGCCTGCACTATTACGTCATCACATTTTGACAACATTGATTCGTCAGAGAAATCCAATGCATTTTGCTCCTCTGAGCCAAACAGGACTATTTTAGGTATTCGCATCACGAGGTGATGTCCCGTTAACATCATTCCGAGCCAGCAGGTCATTTGGCTGTTATATTGTGTAAATAATACTTATGTAGTCAATAAATATCATTTGCACTGTTTTTTTTCTGTTGCACTCTGTATATTTATCACTCATTTTGTGTGTAGTTTTTTTTAATCATTCACACTGCTTGCATATTTGTTGCAGAAGTCAATTACGTGTAATTATGCATTTTTGCTTTCACTATTAGCTGCACGGCTTGTGTTTATTGCTCATACTCAGAATGAAAAAATATTTCTCTGTCAAAAAAAATCTAATAAAATAATTAAAAAAAAAAAGTCTTTTTATTGTGACTTTTCTACTTTTTGTTTTTCCATTTTTTAACATATTGTTAGTAAACTAAACAGACCTGTTTTCCATTGAAAAGTGCCTATAACGATAATACTACAATTGGCTATAAATTGCATGGGAAATGTTGTACAGTATGTAAACAAAATACTATTTGGAAATGTAAAACATGCAGACACAGTGCAGGTGTGTCACTGTAACAACGACCTCTCTGGCCCTCTCTGACCGTCATCAGCGGGAACCATCCCCGGAGTACTAGTTTCCGCCCAGACCCCGTTCCTTGAAACACCTCGTCACTTCCGTGCCAGATGTTGCCGATTTTCGGGACTATTTAAGGCAACGCTGCATCAAGGCAAGTCGCAAAGTTTTGTTTTGCCTTGGCGAACACTGAGCGTTTTTCTACTGCCTTTTGGATTATCTTGTTATCGAATTTGGACTGCCTCTTGTTTAAGAACCTTTGCCTGTGATCTCGACTTTCTGCCTGGACTCCGTTTGTTTGATTGTCTGCTTGTTGCCACTACCATTTGCCTGGATTATTACTCTGCCTTTGCCTTGTCTCCGATATCTCTGTTCTTCGTGCTTGACCATTGCCTGTACGCCCCCGTTTGTGAATAAAGCTGCTCATGGATCTTACCATGTCCAAGTCTGAAACGGCCTTGTCACAGTCAGGCTCCCCTAAAATGTTCTAGGCCTTTAAGGGTTAACAGTTTTATTTTATTTGTTTTGTCTTTACATTTATAAATGTATACATTAACAATATTATATAGATATATATATATATAAATATATAAAAGTGGAAATAAAGTAAATACACTGTAAAATGGTCCTCTGCAATTTCATTATCACTCAGATTCTAAAAGAACATATCAAAAAATCTGGTTTCTAGTTTTTGTGACATAAATGCAGCAAAGGTTTATTTTTTAAGCAAATAAGTAAACAAATAATGAATTGCCTTTCTGTTTCTCATGAAAAGCTGTCAAATGTCATATGAAAATTGCAGCACACAAGCCACAAAATAATACATATGAACTGTGATAATAAGGAAAAGAACTACGTGAAGATGCTTCCGAATTAAGGAATACATACCTATACAGCATAAGGTTTAGAATAAGAAATGGTAGTCAGTATATGATGAGAGAGGTTTTTTTGAGCAAAGTATGCCTTTAAATGACCAAACTAGTGAAGTTCCTTCTAGGACTGATAAAATTCTACTAATCCATTCAGTTTTAAATACTTTGATGCATTTCTGCAACACAGCCAATTTCTCCAATATAGTGTTTTCTGATTTCCATAAAGCTCATCATTTTCTGGTAATTCCATTGCTTACCGAAGTCAGAGCTGAAAAACCCAAGGCAATAAATGAATCAAGCACACAGAGAGTGAGGAAACCAGAAGACTCAGAAGCACACTTTACCTCTATGACTTGAAAGATAGCAGGCAGGAGACGGCTCTCTCTAACAAGCCTGTTGGGGGAAACACACACACAGAAATACACACATTTAGCTTGTGACACACACATTTACTTCATGGCACTAGGCCCACGTTCCATCTTCATTAGTGTGACACTTGTGCACGCATTTGGGTTTTGGCACTGAACAGGACCGCTGAGGTGTGAACGCTCCATCGTGCCAAGATCAGTCAGCTGGGAAAATGACCTTTGACTAATCCAGTGACGAGTGAAAAAGAAAGAGAAAGCATGCTGCTGAAAGCATGAAAGAGTGAGAGAATGATGGAGGGAGAAAGTCGGATGATAAACACTCAATGTATTAAGAATGAGTAATAGAGGAACTGTATATGCAAACCTAGTGCAAAAAAAGCATTTGGGGGAATTTGGGAAGATTATTAAATGATGATGCTCAAAAATGTTTTCAATAGAAAAGCTTCAATAGGCTCAAATGTTTAAACATGCTTCTGATGGCCAAAAAGCTGTGGTTGCCAGAAATTACAAGTGCTATTGATACTGTTTTATGTAATATTAGATGGTGTAATGGATGACTGTATTTTTTATATTTCATTAAGCCATATAATGTTAATTTACAGTATTTCTTAATTATCCTAAATGTTTTTTTTCCTTTTCCTTCAAAATGGACTGATAACAACCAGAACAAGTAGGGATGCACCGAATGTTTTGCAACCAAAATGGTTTCACTTTATTTTGATGGTCCCTTTAACATATTCTGTTGATTATAAGTAACACCTACATATCTACTAACTCTCAATAGAGTGCTAGCAGAGTATTAGTAGGCTGGTAGGGTTAGGGTTGGAATAAGTTGAACTTGTAAAGTTACTTATAGTCAGTAGAGCTTCTTTTGGGAGACCATTCCAATAAAGAGTTAATTAGATATTAAATAGAGAGTGTACTAATATTCTACTGAAAGTTAGTTGACATGTAGGTGCTAAGATACTTATTGCCAACAGATGGTTCAAAAGGGACCATCGAAATAAAGTGTTACCAAGAAATATGTTTGTTATCCAGGGTCAAAGTCCAAATCTGCACTGGAAGAGGGTTACCAGTTAGCTTCTAGGTAACATTTTCAAGAATTTTTAAAATAAATAAGAAAAGACAATAATAATAATTACATAGCGTTCCATTTGGGATATGTAATATTTCGTAATAGCTTAATATTATGTAAAGATCATGATTATGACCATAACTGTTAAAAGTAACTCTACAGAAAGGCAGCTCACTAGCTCACATTTTCATGTGTCTTCTAAAGTGTCTAAAAAGTCTGTCTAGGTAGATGCTTTACTAGGTCTGAATGTTTGAACAAAAATGATGCTCAAAAATGCTATGCATGCAGTTCAGACTCAAATTGTATGAAATAAATGTCTGAAGGCTATATTGACCAAAAATGCTGTCTATTTAGGCAACTCATTTGAAACAAATGTTTGAAAGTGTGTGGTTACTAAAACGCACTTATTTAGTTTAGTAAATCAAATATTTAAATACACTTACAGATATAAAATGCTGACGGTGAGCAGTTCACTAAAGTTTAAATCATTTAAATAGAATGTACATACGTGTCTATATGATGCATGAAACTGCTGACATGGTAGACAGCTCACTAGGTTTGTATGTAATTATGATGTCCAAAACCGCTGACGATGCTGGCTCCTCACTAGATGCACATCGTTTAAATGGGACATTCAAAAACGTCTCGGTAGACAGTCCATTTGGTCTAACTGCTATGCCCTAAATGCCTAAAATGCTGTCTAGGTAGGCAACACACAAGGAAAAAAAAAAAGCCAAAGAATGCTCCAGACAGCCAGGCTCAAAAGAATAATGGTGGCCTTTATTGGAAATGACTTGTCATGCTCTTATTGATTAAGGTATTTGATTCACAGCCAATTATCGTATGAAAGGTGCGTAGAGCAGAATGCCACAATAATTTGAGAAAAGGACAGATTGCTAAAACGAAATTAGCTAAAGGGCCACAATTGGAATACTTACTGTGTCCTTCCCCGTCAATACAGGAATACATGACATAGTGCTATAGAGTTGTTTGGCCATTCTCCCCTGAGTATGTCCTCTACGGAGGATATGGTTTCTTTGAGTGAGAAAGAGTGAGAACTGCCCAGAACCTGAGATAAGGTGAATGCAGAGGTCTATATAGGAGTAAATCTCTCACTAACTTGCTGGATTCTTGTTATATGAACCCAAAGCCACAAGTAGAGAAAAAAATTATCCTCTTTGTGCCTGAAAGTCAGTGCAGCTCAAAACCTTGGATTTAGGGATTTTTTTAAGGTTAAAAACAGAGTCTACTGTCCCAAATAAATGTGTATTTTGAAGGAAATGGGTAAAAATAAATAAACAGATACAGGAACAGCGATGATCTTTTAATAGTTAAAGAAGTAATGAAATTAGATTTGCATTTACTTAAGCACATAGTTAATTATATAATGAATTAAATGATAATAAAAAAGGTGTGTGCATATATATATGTATCAGGGCTGTCAAAATAAATGTGTTAATAATGTGTTAAAGCAAATTAATTTTAACAGTACTAATTTTATTAACTGTTTGAGCCGTTGCCTAACCTGTGTTTGAAGAAATCAATGGAGATGCTGTCAGTGTTGTCAACTTCAGACCTCTTTTTTTATTTAATTTTTTTTCAAAAACAGCCTAGCGACCAAGCCCTAATCTTATGTTAGTTTCTGGGACTTGCTGGCACCGTGATTCACACAAGAGCAAGGTCTTTCTTTCCCGCCAAATACACCTCTCTCTCTCTCTCTGTGTCTGCTCTGCTCAGCAAGCAGCTGAGAGTTAAAGCAGCATGTAACTTTTTCTGTGTTCAGAATTTGCTAAATGTATATAATGGGTAAGTACATCATGAATTCATCTTCCAAAACGGGTTTTTGTCTCATCCCAAGTAACTACAGTATACCTTTTATACATGCTTATTCTTGGACTACTGTAGCCTGGTCGGGTCAGCACTGCGGAGTAACACATATCTGCGTGAATCAACATGAAATTAGAAAAGTAGAGTGCAGTTCTGTTTATTAGCTATTGTCTTTATCTTATGTTATTGTCTTATCTTATCTTATGGCTATTTGATTTTATCATACAATGGCTCGATTATAAATCATACATTTTTGTGTTGGCACAGAGAGGCAAACAAATGTAATAATAAATAATACATGAACATTTTGCATGCTAAGGAAAAAGTATGGAAATGTAAACAGGATCGTCAATTACTCTATGAAAATAAAGAGAAGTAATGTGAACATGGTATTTTTATGTTCTTTTTTCATGTGTGTAAAGACATGAACAAGTTCTCTGAAAAACGTCTGGTCTTCATGCTCATATGGTTATACTAATAATAAACATCTATTGCATAAAGCATCTGTATTAAAAACTTGAAAAGTATTAATTTAAGGTAAATTTAGAACAGATAGGTTTTGTTTAATGTGTGTGTGTGTACTGTGAACGTTAATTATATATATATATATATATATATATATATATATATATACACACAGTGAGG
>JAUCMT010000032.1:5935906-5948822 GCA_032357475.1 Enteromius thamalakanensis
GTTTTGTAGATGTATATTTCATCATTAACTAATCTCTTATAAATGACTTATAACCATCCGCTATTCTAAAGTGTTACTTTTTTTTTTATTACTAAACAAACTATAAACTATCTATTTGCAGAGAATGGATTATTCATTGCAACATTTAATCTAATTTTCATGTTTAAGGATCAGTTACCTTGGAAAATAATGTATGCTACTACTGCCTGCTGACTTGTTGTTAAACCTATATTAATATCCAGTTTTGGAGCTTAAGACATCTTAAGATGCACACATTTAAGTCAGGAAAAATTTTCTCGGGGGAGAATGCTCCTGAACCTAATAATAATCTAATAAAAATAATATAGATTTTTTTCCCTCTGTATCCACAAAACCATGTAGCTAAGCCCTGAATGTAAGCCCCGTCAACAATTGTGGCCTAATGAATAGGGAGTTGAACTTGTAACACAAAGGTTGCAGGTTTTACCCTACGAATAAAATACTCAAGTTCTTTTAAAATAGGATACTTTAAGACTTTTACTCAAGTCTTATTGGAATTGGTGACATGTAACTTGTAATGGAGTAATTTTACAGTAAGTAATTTGTACTTTTACTCAAGCATGGTTTTCGGGTACTCTTTACACCTCTGCTTCAGGAGCCGATCGTAGGGTGGGGCTCTGTCACAGGGCAGTTCTCTGTGGCTCTGTCCGACCACCATCAGCGGGAACCTTCCCCCGGAATCTTTTGCCCACACTTCCAGGAAGCTTCCACACTGTGTTCACGCTCTTTTGCCATTTATAAGGCGCCGTTGGAGCCAAACACAGTGCGAAGTTTTGTTTCGGCATCTCAGCGTTTACCTAGTGGATTATTTGTGGATTACCCAGACTTTACTTGGATTGTTTATTGGACACAAATAGCGGTGTGGTTCTTTGTTAACTACACCACAAGATACGTCGTTGATTGCAGATGGACTACTCTGATGATTTTTTTATTTTTATTTTTCTGGACCTTGACAGTGTTCACTTCTTGGCAGTCAATGGGTCAATCACTCAAACCTCCCGGTTTTCATCCGAAATATCTTAAATTATGCTTCGAAGAGGAATAAAGTTTTAAGGGTTTGGAACAGGGGTAAGTGATTAATGACAACATTTTAGGGTTAAATTTAGGGTTAAGTAACCCTTCAAGTTTTGCAGAAAATTTGGGTTTTACATAAAAATAAATATCCACTGTTAGGCATTATTAGTTGACAAGAATAGTAGGAATATAAAATTGGTTCTACATTCAAGTCCTCAGGACCCAAGAAAAACCCAATTTGTTTGCTTCTGTTTGTGGCATTTCATAGTTTTGATTACTTTTCTATTATTCAAAAATGAAGGCATTAGTAATAAAGAAGAATCAATAATGTATCAAACCTGGACTGGTGTATAATTGTCTTATCTGCAGCTGAAATGTTTTCTCACCATTCTTGCTGAAGGCCAGAGACGCTAGCGGTGGTACAATCAAATCCACAACCTTGGGGAAACAAAAAGAGAAGTCGGCATTACTTTACAAGTGAGAAATCCCACCTATATGTGCTTAGTCTCACCAGACACACACACATACACACAAGTGAGGGAGTGAAAGTGAAACTGCTGGAAGCAGGAGACTGAGAGAGTGCTCTGAACAACTCCAATTTGCATGGAAATGTGATGTCAGCTCTGCCCTTTGATCATAGAAAGTGTGTTCCAACAAAAGCCCTTACGCCAGCTCTTTTGAAAATTAGAATCAGGTTTTACGATTATTACCAACTACAATCAGTCGCACAGCAGCAAATGTTGCGCACAGGTGTCTTAATGTGGATGGCTGTGGGCATCACTCAAACAAAGGACTTCACTCTCTCTGACTCTAAGTGAAAAGAACACCAAAGAAATGTGTTGTAAAGGTTATCTGTGAATTTCTCCCTTCTTCTGTCTCTATTGTAAGCTTTTTCACTGAGCTGCAAGTATTGTACAGCTGCTATGCTAAACCCGCAGCGCATCTTTGATCTCTTGCCCGCACCTTATGAGACGTTTGTCGTGAATGTCAGTATAATGGTAATTCTTTCTCTGTAGCTTAGTCGAGGTATATTAGAATGCTCAGAAACAAACTTTGTGAGCTGTCTACCCAGACAGCCTTTATATGGGTCGATGAAGAATAAAAGTGTCCTTGATAAAGTAAAGTAAAGAAATACATGTTCAAAATCTACAACATGTTCTCCTGAGTTCGTAGAAATGTATTATTCATGTTGATTTCATATAGTTTTGAAAAAAGCCTTTACGTTTAAAAGGTTCGAATTGAATGAAAATGTCAAACAAGTGTTCGATTTTGACAACAAATTACCATTTTCAAATAATAATAATAAGCAATGATACACTATTAATAAAGTGATTCATTTAGCAGGCACTTTTTATTCCAAAGTTATCAAGCTATCAATACCTAAATCTTATTCATTTTAAGAATCGTTATTTAATAAAAGTAAAACATGCAGATTATTATTATAATTTTTTTTTCACATATAAATCTTTTGTATCATTATAAATAACTCTACTGTCAATGCGCATAAATTGAATGCATCCTTTCTAATTAAAAGTATTTATTTATTTTATGTGTTTTATGTATTGTGATGTGTTTGTATGTGCCTCAGGAGATATTAATTTCCCTGCCAGGCTGTTATTAAAAATAAGAACCTGTTCTTAATTAACATGTCTGGTTAAAGTCAACAAAAATCTTAGTAACCCCAACCTTTTGAATGTTTGTGCAAAAAAGGGTAATGTCATGACTTATAATTTCACAGCATTTTTGAAAACTTTTTGTTACTATAGTTGTTTATCTGAAAAACAATGCTTTGAAAACGTGCATTCTAGGACAGAATATATGTGTTTGTTTTTGTCTGTGTAACCCGCCCACTGCCAGTTTACCCAATTGCATTTTGGCACATGTTGGCAGTTGGCGTATTTTATTTCAGTCAAGAAAGCAATCAAATTAAAAGGGTCAGTTTCTGTTGGTGTCATCAATCTGGCAACCTGCATGTGCGGCATGTTTAAGGATGAGGGGCAGATGAAAAAATCTTCTCCAATATTTTGAATTTGCAATACCCAGTTCAACCACTAAATACAGGTTTTTGATTGCCTTATTTCAAACAGTGTACGGTTTTTTGTAATGACAACATATTAACACTACATTATAAACACTCTACAACGGTAACTATAAAGTTGTTATAAAGAAGGGTTTATAAAATAATGACTAATAAGTCATTTACAAATTTATTTTAAATCATTTTTAAGCACTGCATAAACAAGAATAGTGATTTTAAAGCAAGACTGGAAGACTGAAACAGGTTGCAGTGAACACAGCTGTTTTTGACCAGGTAAAGAGGGTCTTATTTTACACTAATACCTTTCTGAAGGCCTTATGAAGACCCTAAAGAAACATACCGACTTGTAAGAAACGGGTATCCAATGTCTCCTTTAAGAAATGTTTACTGAATGTTTCTTTGGTGCAACCAAAGCAGTTCTTCTATGACATTTCCCTCTTGCCTTTGTCAATAACCCTCAAGAATATCAGTTTCAGTAAACTATAGTCATTCATATATTCTATACGTAGTGAGTGTGCGTCTGTGTGTGTGTGTTTTGAGAGTGAAAAATAGGATTTAATGACTCCTGGAGAACTGTAATTAAGGTGCCTTCTCCTATTATAGAGTATCAAGTCTGTGTCTTCTCGACGCTTCCTGATGCATCAGTCCTACAGAACACACGTCAATACTCATTACAAAAGTCTCGCACACAGAGAGATACACACACTCGCTTCACTCCTGAGTGATTTCCTGTTGCCGAGAGGTTTGTGAGAATAATAGTGCTGGGCAGAGGGGAGCCGTGATCTGTTGTAGCTCCGCCAGGCGTGAGGAAGTGAGATCTCAGGTTAGACGTGAACGTGGCCCTTGCTGCTCTGATACATAGCTTGGTATATTGTGTTTGTGAGCCTGTCTTTTAGTTTTACCATCTGCAGGGGTTCACATAGAGAGTTTAGAGACTAACTTTGCCAGAACATTTTTATCGATGCACAGCGCGCAATTTTGCTGGAATTCTCCCATAGCACACTTTAACAAAATTAAGCTAAATGCTGCTAGAATTATGCTTAAATAATGAATTAATAATCGGGAGAGACTAAATTTAAATCATAAAATCAAAGAGTGGCATATACTCACAGTGCAGTGATAGAGACTGAGTAGAGTGGGATGTTGGGAAATGGCCTCCACTGCAGACAGTGTGTTTCTGATCAGCTCCTCTGATGCTGCTTGACCTGTTAATCGTGGAAGAAATGCTCAAAGAAAGCATAAAGGTAGGCATCTCACTTTTGAACAATTAATTTTCAGCTAATGGCTGAAAAACAAATTTTACACTGAAAAACATCAATAATTTAACTACATTTGATCTCCTGAAAAACAACATGTCTGGAAAATTGGAGCTAAATTACATTAGAGCCGTATAACAAAGTGTCTTGAACACTAAATAACGCAGTTCATGTGAGTCTGGTTTAAAATAAAAACCATAGAAAGAGTTGAAGAGTTTGCGAAGAACTGCAAGCAATAAAAACTTACCTATAGCACTTCCCAAACTTGTCTCATTGGAGTCAATGGAGGTTATGTGATTCTTTTCATAATTAGAAGAGAAAGAGGAAGTTTAATTTTCACAAGTGATAAAAAAAAACTACATTTTGGACATGCAACAGTGTAATTCAATTCAATTCAAATGTATTTGTATAGCGCTTTTCATGATACATATCATTGCAAAGCAGCTTTACACCAAAGTAACGTTTACAGTAATGTTTATTACAGTAATGTTAATGTTTAATTAAATGGCCAGTGTCAACACACATTCTAAAATTTATAGTCAGGATGACTGATATGTAAGGCTGGGCGATTTATACATGCGCATTTCGTCAGTAAAGCTGGTTCTTTGATTAGCAGTAAATCTCAATCAGCTGTTTTTAAAATGCGCGGCAGTTGATACACAGAGCCGCAGATCACTGAGGAGCTACGCAATATCGTCTTCAGAATCCGAAGCAATTCATTTCTGATTTTGAACGTGAAATTGTGTAGCTCCTCAGTGTATCAACTGCCGTGCATTTTAAAAACAGCTGATTGAGATTTTACTGACAAAATACGCATGAACAAATCGATGATTAAATCGCCCAGCCCCATCATTTAATAAAAGACAAACAAAAAATTTATACATTTTAACTATAATGGAAGCAAAAAAAACAATATATGCAAACCATCAGAACAATTTTAATAAAGATACATAAATGCACAAATATATGTGCATACAGTGCATTTAGAAAGTATTCAGACCCCCTTCAATTATATTTATTTATTTTTTATACTACATTTATCTATATTTTTGTTGATACTGAAAGCCTGATACTACATTCATTTAAATTTCCTTTTTTCTTATGGCTCTACACTCTATACTTCATAATGACAAAGTGAAAACAGAATTTTAGAAATTATGGTAAACATTAAAAAAGAAAACTGAAATATCACATTTACAAAAGTATTCAGACTCGTTACTCAGCTCTTAGTTGGCAGCATTTCCCAAGCAGTTCCTTTGACCTCACCTAGAGATGCTCTAATCTGATATTTGTATCGAGTATCGATGTTGATATTGAAGAAAATTCTAGATCTTGTATCGATAACTACTGGCCCGATCTGACTTATAATTCCTGCAAGGCGATTTAAAGTTTATGCTTTTGCACTTAAAATTATTAGACTAGTTGTCTCCCTTCTCAAGTGGCAGTCAAAAGTGTAGCTTGCCCATCGTGCATTTTCAAGTGCAGTGGATGCACCTGGCAAACTTACTAAAATTTCACTGAAACAAATTTTAGTGATCTGAGCCAAAACTTCATCTGTGCGGTACATCGTTGTGTACAGAACATAGTTAGTCACAGGGATGCATATGGTTTATTAGGTAGTTCAGCACTTTTTAAAATTTTACTTCAGTATCAGATCGTATCGGACAAAACTGAATCTCAGGTATTCGAGTCTTTATCGGAAGCAAAAAAGGCGGATTGAAGCATCCCTAACCTTATGGCTTGGTTTTCGCACTGATATGCATTGTCAGATATGAGGCCTTTTATAGAGAGGTATGTGCCTTTCCAAATAATGTCCGATCAAATTAATTTACCACAGGAAGACATACCAAGGTATATTACCATCTCGGGAATAATTAAGAGAAATGGGAGAGACACCTAAGCTAAATTTCAAGTGTTGTTGGTCTGAATACTTATGTAAATGTTTCATGTTTTTTCTTTTTATTTAAACAATTGCAATATCAAGCTGCAACATAACGAAATGTAAATAAGTGAAGGGGGTCTAAATACTTTGAGCTTCATAGATCTTACTGACCTCAACGTTTTGGACAGTAGTGTATGTGAGTATAGCAAATGGCTTAAAAAAGGAAACATTTACCAGACGTTTAAACAAAAAACAGTAAAACTGAAAGACTCACCAGCAGTTTTCCAAACTTGATGAGAAAGGCCTCAGTTACCACCTGCGGTCTGAAGATCTGTCAAAGCAAACAGGCACAGTCATGAAGGGATCTACTCTAAAAGACACTTCACCAACCTACAACACTGTACAGCACTGCTATTCGCTACCCTTGAATCTTATTCCGTTTGAGTTCCACCAAAAACTGTCAGTCTTCACTTGAGCTTTAGCAGCTATGAAGTCTTACAGTTGTCTTGAACACAGCCGAATGTACGCTGTAGATTTCTTTTATCGTACTGTCAAATCGGCAGACTTGGATCTATTAATGCATCATGCCCACCGACGGCCGATAAACTGCCTTTGCAATGAATCTTCTGGCAGGTTCAGAATTTTTAGGCCGCACTACTACGCTCTAGACGCTCATCGCTGTCAATCGTTACTAAAATCCCAGCTACGATGCGCATCGTACAGTCTGACATAAAAATGTTAATGTCACTGAGGAATGTCACTGTTAAAGTCTGCCGTGGGCTTTACCCAAGATCTCATGCGGGATGCGTCGTACCGTACAATCTGACAAGCAGCGATTGTAGAGGACAGCAAAAATTGCAAAATGTTCAGCCGGTTTAAGAGAAAATGTTATAAAGCCCCGCTGTTCTGTCAGAGGACATTTTTCCCCATCATGCACCATTTCCACTAAGCAGCAGAATATGTGGTATTCGAGTGCAGTCCATTTACAATGCCATCCTGGGATGTGATCCTCTTCTCTGGAGGACTTCAGCACTAGTGTGAGAATGAGGGGGTTCATGTTTGTGCTGTAGGACTGTAATGATGTGAGGTCTGAGGTCATAGTCCTGGACAGCGAGGTATTGAGCTCTTATCCACTCTCGCCTCTGAGAAACACATTGGAACTGACCTCTACGCTGACCCCTGTGACTGATGAGTGCTGTGAGTGTCAGCGTAGTGTGTTGGTTGTCAGTGAAGCAACAGGCCAGAGAGACAGATGAGACCATAGAGAGGGCTCATCGCATGAATGTATGTATTGATGCACAAACACACAGGCATGCTCTCATATTACAAGAGCACGACGCCTCTCAGAACCACACAGCAGCTGAAGAGATCAGGCACACAGGGCTCAAGGGCATAAGAGGCCAGTGAAGTCTCCAAGATGCAGACCAACCTGCTACTGGGAAGACAACCAGCTATGCCCTGCAGCATTTTTCTTAATATCAGAACACACATACACACTGGATCTGTGTAGCCAGACTTTTGACTAAAGGCATGAAGTCTAGCCCACACTGCAGCTTATTCTAGCCAAGAACCGCCCACTTATGCAGGAAGGGGTCAACTGACTGACAAAAGTTTGGACATGTAATTTTTTTTACTTATTTTGAGAAACATTTATAATAACAGTAAAGCCACCACAACTGTAAAATAACACAAATGTAAGCATGTGCGTTATTCAGTTATGCCAATTTAAATTAGGGGTGTGTTCAATTTAAGATATTTTGGATGAAAACTTAGAGACTTGTGCCTGTCCCATTGACAGCCAAGTACATAACACTGCCAATGTTCAGAAAAGTATTAAAGACATCGTCAGAACGCGCAAACCTATCAGCCGATGATTATCGTGCATCCCTAAAAGTTTCCCATATAAATACAGTCATTATGTCCAAAGTAATAGTAAACAGTTTTTTATGTGAGTCTTAACGTATTTAAGTCACAGTAGACTAATGGCGCTTTTCCACTGCGTGGTACGACTCTGATCGGCACGGCTTGTTACGGCACGGCAGGGATCAGTTTGGTTCAATTTGCACTTCCACTGTAGTTTTGTACCGCTTTAGAGTGGGGGGGATTATTTACGTTTCGTAATAGTTGTGCCGTCTTTACTGCCGTGACATCATCATAAAAAAAAAAATAAAAAAAAACACATAATGGAGCATATAGATGGTATTGTGTTCTTCATTTTCAGCATGTGAATGTTTTCAGGAAAAAAGACGTCTGTACTTCCTCAAGGAAAAAGGTGCGTTTCTTCAAACAAAGAAGTTGCGTCTGATCCTTCGCTGGCTGTGCTGATTTAAATCTAGCGGGTCTGTAGTATCTCGTGTTGCAAGTTCAGTGACGCAGTAATGACGATTTTCTCTGGCCAATCAGTGACCAGCAGAGTTTACACGCCACGTTCTGGTAACTGTTCGGCTTGCTTGGAACCTCGGCTGAGGTGGTACTAAAAAAAGGACCAGGTACTGTTCCCAGTGGAAAACCCCCCAAAAGTAGGCTGTACTGAACTGTGCCATGCTGTACTATGCAGTGGAAAAGCGCCATAATAGTACTAAACATGTTGCCGCTTGTCATTAATAGGATAATAAAAAATAAATTAAAAAAAATCATTATTTAAATCTCATGTTGCCCGAAACCTGTATTTGTTTTTTTTGTGCTGATCACAAAAGAACATATTAAAAATAAATAAATAAATAAAAAAACATGGATAATCAAACAGTTGCAAGTCCCCATTGACTTGGACCAGGACAAAAAGTGCATAGTTCTTCCTCGGAAGGTCTTACTAAAGAAGCTTGGCTACATCATCTCCTAGAAATTTCATCAGCCATTAAGATTGGACATTTGGACAAATATTTGCCATATTACAGCGTAATATACATCAGGCGGCCAGTGAATGTCTGTGGGTGATCTGTGGATGTGCTGTCTGAGGCTGGCACTACACCAACACAACTCACTGTGAGAACCATTAAAGCAGACAGACACAAACAATCAAAAAAAAAGCCTGTTACTCCACTAAGCCGCCCACTGCAGCTCAGTGTTAATGGACATCAGTGTATCCTCCTTAAATGAGTTAATGACAGTGGAACTATCAGACAGACAGCTCTATCAGCACCGACCCCTTCAAATAAGAAGACTCAATCTGCCACTGAGTCTCCATGGCAAATCCTGGCCGAATGTAAAAGTGTATTTAATCAGCAGAGAGACTCATCAACTCTGCGCACTGACAAACATCTTTCTCTGAGAACACCAGATCCCTTCATATTAATTTTGGCGTGACTGAGTGTGTCAGAAGTAAATCCAATTTTGCACTGTTTGGCAACTGGTAATAATCCGTGTGTGTGCGTGTTGAAGCTGCACCGGAAAGAACCCTAATAGATCATTTCATTCTGACACAGACAGTGATTACACTCAGCGCATGATAGGCAGGTACGGCATATTCATTCTTTATTTTCTGTTCAGATGAAGACATTTAATAAAGCAAGAGCCCGGAAAGTTTTTAGTTTAAAAGACACATAAATGATTTAAACATTTACTCAATTCAATAATTATTTATAATAATACCTCTCTATACCTCAAAAATGAACTAAATGTTTATTTTTGTTTTGTATTTTTGTCCCTATGCTGAATCTGAATATGCATTATTCTGTAATATATAGAAAGCGAAAAATAATGTGTGAAAGAGTCTTATGACTGAATTTAGCTTTCCTAGAACAGCAGCCAACCTGGAAAATCAACTTTTTTGGCAAGATTCTGAAGTGAACATCCTTTGGACACTTTGCTAGCCCATGAGGCCACAGGAGAGAAGCTGTGCATGGCAACTGCCATTATATGTCACATGATAAATTTAGTACACCCGGATTACATTACACATTCATTTTTAACGGTGGCAAAGTAATTACTTCTTTACATGAATGTTAAATTGTATGTGATTTCAGAGCAAGCCACTAAAAACCCTACATTTTTATAATATTTGTGATGAACAGCGTATTCCAGGGGCATAATTGATTGTAGGTGTTGACTTTAACTTTGTTTAATTTAAAGAATCATCACATAATATTTCAGCTACACAGACAAATGTGTCAGTCCATGGTTTTAGTTTAGTCTAGCACAAGTTTTGCAAAAACTTAACCACTGAACCGCTGCAAAAACAATCTGTTTCTTGCATCTTTTCTGTACTTTGTTGTTTAAGATGAGAGAATTTGTGAGAAAGCAGAATTTTGTCAGTGAGCACACTCACCAGAACGACTCTAATTTCGCAAATGCATTCACAAGCTCAACATGTGATTTGTTATAATGCTTAATGCTGCAAAATCAACATGTGCATTTCTTTTTACAAATCTAAATGTAATTCCAGAAAATTACCAATTCATTTATTTGAACATTTACTTTTACTGTGTGGCTTTTACTTTTATTTCATTCTTGCACCATTTTTTTTATTTTGAGGGAATTTTTGCACAAGTCCCTGTTAAAGGGATAGTTCTTCTAAACCCATAAGATCTTCATTCATCTTCAGAATACAAATTAAGATCTATTTTTATATTTTGGCTTGATATTTAGATATTTTAGCTTGATCATGTTAGTTCCCTTGTTGTCTATATAGGGCAGGTGAACGAAGATCAACAAACGTTTTACAGGTTTAGAATGATACAAGTATGATTAAGGAATGATGGGATTTTCATTTTTGGGTCAAATATCCCTTAAATTCTGAAAAGTGTGACTAATTGGTGTTTTGATATTTCAGGTAAGATGTTCTGATCTAACCGAAAGGGTACTTGGCCTGAACAAACTGTCAATTGTTGCTATTTACCTTATTTTTAATAAAGTAGTTTGTGCAGCAGTTTGTAACTTGAACATCCAAGGCTGCACAGAAAATATTTTGTGAAATAAGTTATTATCTATTGCACCACAAGGTAGGTCCCCACAATGTTTTTTCCCCTCAAGCTGTACTATCCTTGTGGAGATAGAAACCCAAAATAACTTGTAAAAAGTTAAATATAGCAAGACCTGACACAGACACACACCTGTGAGGTGAGCAGATGCAGCACCACAGCCATCATGGGGAGGCTCTGCTTCAGCTGACGGGACTGCGTAGGAGAGGGGTGCTTCCTTCCCACAATGCTGCTTAACACGGACAAGATGTCATCTACAGAGAGCCCACATAAACAGAAGCAGTGAGAAATTAGTCAATCACAAACAATCCATCATGATCAGTCTAAGTAGGTGGCTGGGGGTGTGAGAGCGTGAGCCGGTGCGTCTCTTTGTTGGGACGAAACCCTGCAGGAAGAACTGAACCGGTTTGAACTGTTTTCAATGGGGGGAAAGGTGGTGTGTAGCGGCACTGATTCACAAATGAAAAAAGAGGAACAGGTCGATACCTAAGAGCCTGCTAACGTATTCAATCAGAAAGGTAATTAAAGAGAGGCCAATCAAATTCAATCTTCATTTTCATTGCCCCTGCTTTGTTTCGCCCAATTCGCTCTGTTCCTTCTCAAGTGAATTGTTTGAGTTCCCTTTCCCCTCTTTTTCGGGTGTATTGTGATTGATTTACCCAGAATGGCTGGCAGTTCGTGCACGGTGTGACGGATGAAGAGGGTCAGGCATTTTGACAGGTATTCATTGCCGCTTTGTTGCTCCTTTCCTGGCGTGGCCTTTCGGACGTCTCTTTCAATGTACATCACCAGCCTGAGAGAAGGGTTGGCAAAACATTATTATTCATCTGCAGACACCCAGACCAAACAGACAAAGGGAGAGAGAGAGGCAGATCTGAAACACACAGTGGGGAGAGGAAAGATGCTTTTAATCAATTACACTCAACAGCTGGAGGGGTGACAGAATGGAGATGAAATGGTGTTGATCCTGAAACAATATCAGGAAGGGAATGAGGTCTGTCTGCCTAGCTAAAAAGACCAGAGAAAAGCAAGATGCATCTGGCAAGGAATTGAATTTGAAGTGTATAAGGTACGAACATTGGAGGCTGAATTAGACATGAATGAATGTGACTTGACTCAAACATGCAAACCAACTTATTAGGATTGATAAATGGGGTTGGTGTTCTCTTAGTAAAAACTAGGATCAGATCTCTTGGGATTCTGGGGAAATTGCCTTGGATCTTATATTGTGATAGCAGCACAATCCCTGAGGCGTGATGAAATAGATGTTGTTCTTTTTATGGACGTTTTTGTACTTTTGGAATTAAGCACAAGCTATGTAGAAACAAGTTAAACAATAACCTTTAGGATTTGTAAGAGGCTTGTTTAAATCCAAAAAGGTATGAATGAACAATAGTAATGGTGCTTAATGCTTACCTTAGCAAGCAGCATAAATTCAATTTTAACACTCGGCATTAAGAATGTCAAAGACAAAAGACTATCTCAACACGCTATTGATTCAGCCTCACCTCTAGTATCTCAAACTAATCAATTCACTACAAACAACAGATGTGTCCCGTGAGACAAGTAGCTAACATGCAATATTCATGATATGTATGTCATGGACATAGAAGAAGTGAAGAATGTGAATAATGGCGCTTTTCCACTACATAGTACCAGCTCGTCTTGGCTCGCCTCGGCTCGCCTCGCCTCGGCTCGACTCGGCTCTGTTTGGTTTTCCACTGTGTAAAAGTTGTACCTGGTTGTATAGCGATGCTGCACGAGCTTGCGG
>JAUCMT010000032.1:5954007-5969961 GCA_032357475.1 Enteromius thamalakanensis
AGGCATTTACAACTGTATTTATAAACTGCTTACTAATGAATATTAATGTTGGAACAATGCTTTATAAAGGATGAACCAACTCTGCACTAATGCTTAACTAATGATTCATAAAGTGCAGTTATTATAAAGTGTTACCATTTCTATTTTTTAAGTATCGATTCAGGCACCATTTACTGTAGGCACCGGAACCGTTTTAAAAGTATCGATTTGGCACCAATATCGAAAAAACCCTAAACGATACCCAACCCTACTGCTTATCAATAGTTAGTAAGGTAGTTATTAAGTTTAGGTATTGGGGACGCAGAATAAGGTGATGTCAATCAAGAGAGGCCAAGCTGAGGTGGCTCTGTTCCAGATGCCTCCCGGACGCCTCCCTGGGAAGGTGTTCTGGGGATGTCCCATCGGGAGGAGGCCCCGGGGAACACCTAGGACAAGCTGGAGGGACTATGTCTCTCAGGCTAGCCTGGGAATGCCTCGTTCCCCCGGAAGAGCTGGAGGAAGTGTCTGGGGAGAGGGAAGTCTGGGCGTTCCTGCTTAGACTGCTGTCCCCGCAACCCAGTCACGGATAATCAGAAGAAGAAAGATGGATGGATAGATGGATGGATGGATGGATGGTTTTTGTGTACCCAGAAACAGATCTGAAAAGCTTTAAATCTTACAATGTGTTTTTATAGTTATATTCAAGCATTCAAGGTTATATACTTATATTCAAAAATTCTCAGCAAGTAAATTATCTCTGATGCAGGGATTGCAAACAATATGTCTTACCATTTTACCATCAGTTTCCAGAAATAAGGCAAAATAAAATACAAATTGGAAAGTGTGGGCCAACCTGGCGCAGAGCTCATCTTCAGAGAATGTTGTTTGTTCTTAGATTAGACTGATTGAGCTTGACGGCTGTGTAGGTGACCTCCATTGATTCTATGTGATGTGTGTTTCAGTGTTTTGAAAAGCTACAGCCCAATGAATTGTTCCCTTGAGAGAGAAATATAAAGTCATTGGAGCTTATGGCTGAATAGGATTGGCCAATGCTTGTTTGTTTTCTATTTTTATAAGGATCTCAACCTTTTCTTCACAATTCAGAACAAAATTGACAACTTATACATTTTTAATACAAAGACCACACTATTCTGAGTGATACCAGCAAAAAAAAAAACACAAAGAACAAAACTACGAAATGCAATTGATTGCTTTGAATTCCATTTGGGCTGTAATCTACCACAGCGTTCCAGTTTTCATTTTCTCTTCAGCCAAGTCTTTCTTCCAGGGTCAAGCAGAACAGAACTGCACACTTAATTGACAGCAGCTTGAAAGCAAAGCTCATCTCTTAGAATCTTAGGAGTAATTTGAAGAGAGAGCATTTTCAGGTGTGTAATTCATTTGATTGAGCTTTGAGTTCAAAGGGATCATTCTTATACGTCCCAGTGTTAATAAAAGTGATGGGATAAAAACACACAGCCTAGGTTATGCAAAGAGTTATTAGACACCATATTTATTTTCCATTTCAATAATCTAACAAAATCTGTGTCCAACTTTAACAGAAGCAGAAGTTATACTTTTTTTTGTTAAATACTGTAAAATGCCACACAATAATCACATGCCACATTTATAATCATGTGCTATTTTTTAGAATTTTTTTTTTTTTTATTGTAATTTGCAGTTCAGAAACTAAACCCCACCCTAAACCTAATCAATAGTGTTAACAAAATCAGAAGCGACATAACATTTGGTGAAATAGCTGTGCCATTTTAAAAAGTTGTTTTATTAATTATCATGATTCGTGTTTCACAGGTACCCAAACACTCCATAACACAAGGACAAAGCTGTACCAGGTGAGCTACAGAGCAAGTTTACTACATGGGCAATGTCATACAAATAAAACTCGTTACGTGATGTAAAGGTAAAAATGTATTTGTTTAAAATACATAATAAGTATTTTGTATAAGTATTTTGAAGTTTAAACATAGTAACGTGAAAGGAACCACACACAAAATATATATAATATTTGGTGTGTAATAGAAATAAAATAGTTGGTGTTTTACTGAAACGAGTGTTAATTTCGGCTGGATACTGCAGTGAACTGGTGATTTTTTAGCATTTTCCCAAGCAGATTTAGATAAAAACAACACAAATCTGCCATTATTTATAACATAAGCATTAAAATAAGAGCTTTACAGAATGTGAAATAGTACTATAGTAAACTTTGCCCTTGCATGCTGCTGAATGTGAATAACTTTGTAGGTCATTCATACAATTTCATATTAATTGGCAACTCGTAAAATACCTACGACTGAGCAAAACTTATATGAATTCGAGTGAGGTGGTACGAATTTGTACAAATTAGCCACCTTGTAAAATATGTACGAACTGCCGTGCCGAAATAACAAATAGCCTATTCCTAATTGTGGTCCCAGCAGACCAGATAAAAGAACATCTTGGATATTTTGGATGATAATATAATAATATAATAATATATATATATATATATATATAATTATTATAATAATATAGCATATATAAATATAATTATATATATAATATATATATAATAATATAATATATTTCTGAGGATTAATAGAAATGATTTAGAATTTTTTTTCAATTTGTTTTGATTTTAGTATTATTTTTTTTCTAAGTAAACACTTAATAACATCTTTTTTTTTTCATATATTATTATGTAATTATAACACAACTGAGACTTCTGTTTACCATAATTAGTATTTGCCTTGAAAGATCTCTCTCTCTTTTTCCTGATTTTTGGTCAGTGAGCAATCATTACCACACATCTAAAATGCACAATAATGATATTTCCTCACAAGAGAACTCATATAGAGAGCACTCTGAGGGTCCTTACAAAATTGAACACACCTCCGCTTACTGACAGGAGAGAGGCAATAATGACAACCCTAGTATTAACAAGTGCACCAACGCCTCAGAGTTCTGTTGCTGCCAGACCGGATTAGACTATAATAAATTTCCTCCTCCCAAAAGGCTATCATTTTCCCTCTCTCAGAATGAATTGTTGTCGGATGTCAGGGATACTCAATGCTCGTAGGTGAGGAGGCACGTGGGAGAAAATGAAAATCCGGAGACATGAGCTTGATTTACAAAACCATTTATTCCGAGATGTTAGGATCAAGCGGCCCTTTATTAGTCGGACACGGCGAGCAGGCCGCTACATTACCTGAGGAAGAATAGAAATGAGGAAAGGGAACAGTGACTTTTACAATAAATTACATTTACTGGGCGCCAGGACTGCTGAGAGCGGATGGGTCCACATGCGTATGATTATAATTGGAATCCTACGCAAGATCGTTTTTTTGACTGAATGACTGGGAACAACAGGAGTGACAGGGTAACATTTTATTCCCTAGTGTTCTTTGTTATCCTGACAGTTTGAGCTGTAATGCTGTGATTTGTGAACCGGCTCTTACAGACCCACAGAATGGGGTCATATATTTGGTCTTTGTCTGCTCTGAGGCAACATTTTCAACTTATCAGTGAATTCTCAAACCCTTGATTATATGAATTAGGTGTGTCACAGCACAGACAGACCTCCTTTGTGAACTGATGAGGGTCTCTGGGAGCAGCATTAGATTTACTGCTGTACAAAAAAAAAATAGACCAGATTTTTTGATTAATGGAATCTAATTTAAAGAGTGGGCAGAACGAGGCAGAGATGCAAGAGAACAGCTCCAGCTAAACCAAGGACACTCAAATTTAATTTACCAGCAGCCAGTCAATAAAATAACCTGGTAAGAGTATCAATATTTCATTTTAGGATGTTTTTTTAATGTGCAAGAACCAGAGTATTATCACAAAGTCGCAAATGCTTTAAACAGACCCTTTCCTTTGTAGTTAAGATGAATTTAAACATGCTTACTTAAAATAAATTGAAATTAGATATACTATGCCAGTTTATCCAATGAGTACCCATCCAGCTGAAATGTCTCTATGTTGCCTGGGATATCACAATGAACATTCAAAGAATCCTTAAACTGCAGCTAAGGTCAGTGTACATGACTCTACCCGCAGGAAAAGCAGGATCCAGACTAGCAAGGAAGACTCAGGCAAACATTAAAACCTGTCTCAGGTTTGTAGCTGTATGATCCTCAAGATTTATGGAACAATGTCTTACAGACCGATGAATGAGAGAATGTTTTGGGAATGGTTTTTAGCATTTCAGGACCTTGGATGCATTGTCGTAGCTGAAGAAACCGTAGCAGAGAATGTTAAACCATCCATCTGTGAAATCTATCTAGTTGAATCATGTAGAAAGACAATATTCCACAACATAAAATCCAGGACCTAAAACATGCAGTTCATGTTCGAAAGCCCACAAATATCACTGAGCTAAATCAGTTCTGTGAGAAGGTGTGGGTCACATTTCCTCCACAGTGTTTAACTGGTGATACTGTCATAACTGTTTATTTGCAGTTATTGCTGCTAAAATACTAGTTGTTTAACCAACATTAAATTGATATTTTATTTATTTACTTTATAATAGCTACGCTAAAATTACTCCCAAAGAATAAATTTTCCTGAATACCAGTTATAGGGGACAATAATGGAATGAAAGGGAATTATAAATTAAAACTTACTTGGCCAGAACAGATCATATATCAATATCACGACAAACAGAATTCCCCCTAAATAATGCATAGTTGCCAGTACACATCAGGTTTTTTTTATTTATTTATTTTTTTACATTTTGCCATCTGTCATGTGCACATGTTCTTTTCATATACCTTCTGGAGGTTTGTTGGACTGGATTATTTATATCCTTTTGCCCATTTTATACTTTTGCACACAGAGCTAGTAACATAGTTGCAGTTAGCAACTTGCACTATATATATATAAAAAAAAAAAAAAAGTACACTTGCACTATAACCAGAAGCCAGATTCATATGAAAGTCTCATTATGTGAGGACTCCTCATTACTAACATAACAGCTTAGCTTACTCCTACAATTTCAGACTGACTAATCATATTTTAATTATAGAAATTTGTTCTTGGGACATTTTTTAGAAACATTTCACATTAACAACCACAATAACCACTGTCTAGCCAACAATAATTGTGCTACTATAATATGTGCATACTTAACTGAATTAGTCATCCGTTTTATTTTTTTCTCCTTTAATTTGTACAATGCAATACAGTGAGAAGCCACCATTAAGATTTCAAATAGACTATAATTAGTAGAACTGTCAAAAGTAGTTATTAGTAAACTAGCTAAAATATTAATAAGGTACAGATGCATTTACTGTCGCTCAGTTTTGCATAGGTTCCTCATACACTTGTTGCTTGGGTTGAACATAAATCAGTTTGGTTCACTACACTATCGAAAATGGGCCTTTCTTGCCAGGGAAATTTTTCAAACTTAACAGCACCTTTACCAAGCAAGAGCTAGAATAAAGCTTTTGGGTAAACTTAATAATTACCCAGAAAAACCCAGTAAACCACTGACAACCCAGCATACGATTTTACTGTAAAAATGAATTAGACACTGGTAGTCCACAAAACTGATCCAAATCATAAATATTTCATTGTGGTGCTCAAAAGAAGCACAATAAATATAAAAAACAAAATCCAGATGGACATTATGGAAATTCCACAAACGCATTTTCAGAGTATAATGGCGTCTGAATTATCAGTTAACTGCAGTATAGAGGTTAGTAGTTATCACCACTGTAATAAAACTGTTTTCTACAATGCAGATATTCTGCAAAGTCCATTTCTGGGGGCCTCTAAAATGAAACGTTCTTATCTCAGCGTTCAAATTAAAAACTCCAGTAGAGCTCCAACCCCTCCTCCATCAGAAACCTCCAGAGGACCAATCCTAGAACAGAGACATCTCCTCACTACCTCTGAGCTCTGCTGCCGTCTCATTGAGTTAAAAACATCCCCTTATCTGGGAGCTGGGAGAACTCCATGTGTCTGCTCAGACCAGAGAGGGGCTGGGCACAACGTGTCCGGTTTGACACGTCTGAGGCAGACTGCAGCACTCATCTGACAGGGCTGCATTCAGCAGACGCCGCACAGCTAATTAGAGAAGTGTTTATGAGAACAGCGAGGAAACGCTCTCACTCTGGGAGATGGAACGCTGGGTCAGTCCTGACACACTCCATCAGCGCAGCACTGCTTGGACTCGGAGGTACATGGAGAAAATGAGCAAGAGAGAGATGAGGAGAGAAAGAAAGAAAGCACATCTCGTTCCTGGGCTTGTTGCAGAGGAAACGCTAGTGATGACAGACATCCTGTGTTTGTAAGACAGTGATGAGGCCAATTAGGAGCTTCAGCTGTTCAAGACTGACTTTAAATTAAATATAGATGAATTAGGAGAACATGATTAAAGAAAATGACCGGTTATATTCTGAAGATGTACATACAAAAGGAATAATGAGATCAGTTCCAAGATCCAGTCTTCTTATGTAAGGTTCAAGGAAAGAAACTCAATGATGGATGGAAAACGGTTTTAAATGTTCCTGTTTCTGTCATTGGTTTCACAGTTGGAGGTCAAGCCAATCTACTGCAAAGCCAAAGGAGTTGGATTAAGGAAAAAAGTTTAAGTTGCTGTATTATAATCACCTTATCAATTTATTTAATATCAATTTCAATTGGTTTAATTAAAACAAATACAAGAGATGGTTAATACATACATACATCCATACATGGGTCAAAGACGAAAAGGGTTTAACCATAAAAACAAGTATAATACTGTTTTAAAATGTTCCCCCAAAAGATTCATATATATATTTTTTTACTTTTCAATTTAAATTACTTGCAATTTTCTGAGCCAAAAAAAATAAAAATAATAATTTTTATTGAATTTACCCACTAAAATGTCATTCAGTGACACCGACAATGTTGTCAGGCATATTTGCAACAGAAATCAACTTATGATATATTAAAAAAATTAATTACTTTGACCCCAAATGCTAATTAGTTTTAATTTGATTTATTTATTAATTGGCCCCTAGCCTAGGTTCAGCCTATTTGTCGGCAATAATTTTTTTACCCATTTAAAACACAATAAAATTTAGCATGCATCCTTATTCTTTTTTTTAATATATATTTTTATATGTACCAGTCTGAATAAGCATGTTTTATATAAATGTTGTGTTACACTATGTAATGCCAGGCCTGCAGAGGGAGCTCTCACCTCTACACTGACTGTCAGTTCCCTCTGCTTTCTCTATGGTGACTTCCTGTTTGGCGGCCATTTAAGCTGGAGCCTGCCAAACAGGAAGGTGCAAAGTATTGTTTAGCTGTAAGTGGACTCTACCAAGCGTTTCTTGTATTTATCCTGTTTTCTTCCTTTGCCATAGCCTTGCCTTGTTTTTGTTTTGTCTGTTACATTTGTTACTTTGGATTGCCCTCTTGGATTTTTGACCTCGGACTGTATTCTGTTTTGTGAACGTTTTGCTGCCTGCCCTGACCATTGCTTGCATACCGATATTCCTGTTTGCTGATGTTTGAACCCTGCTTGTTTGATCATAATGTGTATCATTAAAGCTTGCATTTGGATCTTTCGCTTGCCCTTGTTACAGAATACTTCGCCACTCCCCAGATCCAGCAGATTTACTGATACACGCAGCCACCAGCTATGATCATCTTGTGCAACTTTGTCATGGTAACCGTCCCATTGAGGATTACGTGGTGGACATTTGTGGACTATGTGATCAAGTAAAATTTAATAACACATTTCTAAAAGACATTTTCCGTTTTGGGTTAAGTAAGGACATTTCTCAATTTATGCCACGCAATACATCACAATGGACTCGAGCACTACATTGATTATGCACTTTACCTCAGTGGCTCTCGTTTACTGTGGGTGTTGCGAATGAGGGACCCCGCACACCTACGACCACCGCCAAATCATTTCCTAATGCAAGAACTCATATTTCTGGGATTGTGTCTGCCATGCCACAGCCAGCACACAAGATGGCCGCCACCACGCCTGCATTCAATCCTGCACATGTCATGCCTCCTACACCCAAGCCTGCTCACTTCATGCCGACTACTCCAGGACCTGCTCACATCAATCCAGATAAGTCTGTATTTTATATTCCTTTTACCACTACATCAAAATCTTTGGAATTAACTAATGCCACCTCAGGATCTGCCCATGCCATACCTGCTACTTGAGGAGCTCCTTCACAACAGGACCGCCATAGAGGAGCTTCGCGTTAAGATTCCGGCTACGCAAGCTACGATGAACGAAATGGCTGCCAGAGCCTGGGCACATCATAAGATGGCTGCCAACCCAGAGCCATCACCACTGCACATGAAGGCTGTCAACCTAAAGCCAGAGCCATTGTACAAGATGGCTGCCATGCCTGACCCTCTGACCAAGATGGCCACCATGCCTAATTCTGAGGCCAAGATGGCCGCCACACCCACGCTCGAGTCTCTAGCCCAAGACTGCTGCCACGCCTGAGCATCACCGCAAAATGGCCGCTATGCCTGAGCCCCGCCTCGTCACTGATGTCATGCAAGTATCCCCAAAGGATTTTTTGGGAAAGGGCAGTATCAACCAAGTTCATGCGTCTGAAGAGCTATGGCCAAAACCGCCAAGACAGTCTGCCAGTGTGTTGGACCCCCCTCTGATGTCAGGGAGAGCGGCAAGCATCCTGGTGACATCGACGCTCTCAAGCCCTGACATCATGGAGGCCCTACTACCCTCTTCTGCCCTTCCTATAATGGCGTTCGCCAATAGGGCTGCACATTGTGCTCCAGAGGTCTCTACTATCAACGAATCTACTCCTGTGCTTCCAGAAGTGGTAGCGTCTACAGCTGAACCTCAACCTCAAGAGGTGTCGGCCTTGGCAATAGAACCTCCAGAGGTAGTGACGCTCATCAAGGAACTCATTGTCTGCCCTGTTACGGCCACGGAGGCTGTCCATAAACTCTCTGTCTGCCGTGTTATGGCCATGGAGGCCGTCAATGAACTCACTGTCTGCTTGGTTATGGTCAGAGAGACCGTCCATGAACTCACTGTCTGCCCAGTTACGGTCACAGAGACTGTTCATGAACTCACCCGTTTGGTGGCCATTTAAGCGGGAGTCTGCCAAACAGGAAGGTGCTGTAAGTTTATCCTGTTTTCTTCCTTTGCCATAGCCTTGACTTGCCTTGTTTTTGTTTTGTCTGTTTCATTTGTTACTTTGCATTGCCCTCTTGGATTTTTGACCTCGGACTGTTTTTTGAACGTTTTGCTATATGCCCTGATCATTGCTTGTATACTGTTTACGATTCTGTTTGCACTTGGATATTCCTGTTTGCCAATATTTGAACCCTGCTTGTTTGACCACATTGTGTATCATTAATGCTTGCCTGAGTCACGGCCCTTGTTACACACTAAATGACAATTGACATTATTTCAACAAAATTGTGACATTTTAAATGTGACCTATTTAAAACCTTAAAAGTAGACACTTTCATTTAACATGCTTTCTATGGACATAAAATAACTTTTGAGAAATTCTTGTGATCTTAATGTCTTTGACCTACATACATACCTGGACCAGTCAATTTTTTTTTAAAAAATTGAGATTTATGAATGCTTTCCATTAATGCATAGCTTGTTAAAATAGGGGTTATTTGGTTGATATACAACTATTTGAAAATCTAGATTCTCAGGGTGCAAACTAATCTAAATGTAAAAAAAAATTGTCTTTAAAAGTTGTCTAAATGAAGTCCTTAGCAATGCATATTACTAATCAAGAATTAAGTTTTGATATATTTAAAGTACACAATTAACTCCCTATTATTTTCGTACTTCCGTACAATTATTTTGACCATACACTTTCCTATGCGATTTATGACTGCTTTTGAAGTTCAGGATCGCATACATGTATATAGGAAAGTGAAATGTCAGCATACAGTGAGTGCTCAGTTTACTACTTTTAACTGCACTGGTCAGCTGCAGAAAGATGTATAGTGGATTTACAAAGGAACATTGACACAATGCATTAGAAACTGTCAGGGAGACTGGCAGATGGTGACGAGCAATCATAATGCTTGTCATCATGTTTAACACCCTTTCACAGCATCTGCAATAAACAGAAAAATGCTCCTGATGTTGATGTTCAACTATGCTCAACCAATAGCACTTTTCTACTAATCTTGAGGAAATTACATTGGCAGCAGAGAGAGATTTGAAGGATGAGAGAATAATACTCATCTATTTAAATCTAGAGGCAGCTGTCCCCATATTTATCTATAATCTATCCATCTCTGAATTTCATTTATATGCTTTTAATTACTATTTCCTATATTGCCATTTTGGAGCGTATACTCTGAACGCACTACATATGCCGTTCTGTGTTACCCGCACCATAATAAACAATTTGTGTCCTGTGGATATTCTTCAGAATAGGGCTCCTGTGACGCGCTGAGACACAGAAGACACAAATTATTGAATAAAGTTGTTATTTTAATTGCCTTTTGTAGAATTCATACAAGTTAAAACCTACATATAGGTGTATTTTTAGGATAGATGAAGTAATTGTAATGGACCAGGTTAAAGGAATTGTAATTGTCCAGTTTAGCTCTTCAGTACAAGTTCCCACAGTGACTGAGGTGGATCTTTGTTAAATTTGCTTCATGGAACCAAATCATTTGATAGTGAGTTAGACTAACTGTCCTTTTTGTTAAATGTGTTTTATAAAACAGGCCTTTAGGCATTAGAAAACAGAAGACACATAAGGTAATTTATGATTTGCTGTCTATCTGAACCCAATTTAGTAAAAGCGATATTTTTTCCCCATTGCATCGAAATGCATTGTGTTGAATCTAATCAAAATGGGATCACACTGCATCATAACCGGTGTGAATCACATTACATCGCTAGCTGCTTCATATGTATCTTCCATGTATCGTATTGTTGAACATGAATCGAGATGCGTATCGCATTGGCTTAAGTTATGAAGATGCACATCCCTAATAAAAAACGAATAAAATAAAGAAATACATAAAAAAAAGTGTATGGTTTATTGCACTCAATGCTGCGGGCCCATTGCTATGGTTATTACAATGTCAAACATTGCAATTTAATGCAGTTATCACAACCTTTATTCATTAAATAATCAAATTATAAATGGGTTACACATAGGAAGCGATCAAAGATACTCACTAAAGCTGAAATCAACTTAACTGCAATGCTCAGTACTGTAAAAACGCACTGTAAATTGAAACCTTTGATGCTCCTCAAAGACACAAATATGCTAGCATCTGAAAAAAGTCACCTGCCAGTGGGCCGGTACTCTGTACCACTGGCACTGTGAAAAGGCTGATATCACAGTCCCTCTATAACGATCTGCTGGAAGTGCCAGTTGAACTTTTGTATTGCACTTCCAGCCCCCTTGTTGTATTTTTCCACTCCTTATCCGTTTTATCACATGTGCTCCCAGTCTCCACCCACCTAATGTGTTGCCCCAGCAACTGATATGTTCTCCACCCCTTTCTTGTCATTAACCCCTGTATTTATACCCCTGATTTCACAGTGTTCCCCGCTCATCATCGTGTGTGTTTCGTGCCACCTTTGTAAGCGTCTTCCTGTGTCTATTCGTGTTCTTTGTGTTTTTTGGACTTCCGTTGATGACCCAACGCTCTCTCTGGACTACTTTCTTGCCTTTGCCTTCTCTGATCCTGATTGCATAAAATAAATAAAGCTTGCACTTGATTCCGCACGTCTTCCCGTCTCTGAACCGTGACACCCTCCAAGTTTGCACAATTCTGCAATCGCTGAATATAATGCGGAATAAAAAAAGTAGTTTTTTATAAACCTGCTTAATTTGTAATTTAACTGAAAATAAGAAAATACATTCATTAATTACTTAAAAATAAATATATACGGTACATTAAATGTGTTCGAATTGTTGTTGGTGCCTTGTTCTGTAGCATATACAGTATAATTCAAAATAATTGTATTCTCATACTTTATTAATGATCTATTTATCTTTGTTTTAATTATTATGTTATATACCAGAGGTGGTCGAAGAACACAAATCAAGTACTGCTCAAAACTGCTCAAAATACCTGGGATTTTTGACGAGCATGATGCAGTAATGTTCAAGCTTACACTGCAATGTACCCGAGAGAAAACTGTTTTTGAGTTTGAAATTTTCACAACGTCACAGAACGTATATATGATATGAGAATAAGTAAGGATTAACATCTGAAGGAAAATATTATATTTTCTTTTTTTTTTCTCAAACCTTGTCTGTGTTGTAAACACTTCCAGAGGGCATTACTTCAGCATTGTACACACAACTGTTAATTACTGTAGTTACCTAAATATCAAATCCTTTTTCCCCCTCAGATGTTATATATAAAAACTATTTGGACATCATCTACAAATGACTATAACAGCACCAGCAAGCTTGTTAGCTAAATAATCAGCATTAACGTTAGATTATAATATTTAGACCTACTTATTTTCAGTAGCTTACATGGTTATGAATAAATACGCCAGTTGTTCGCTTCACTGGAGACTCGCTCTGAACGGATCGTTTGAATCAGTGAGCTGTTCGAAATGCGAACAGCTGCAATCGGATCATTCCAATTCGAGAATGAATCATTTGGTGCGATTTGCGAACCGATTGAACAGGTTCATTAAATAGAATCAGTTTTTTAATGAATCGCTCGTCTGCGTCTCGCTCGGAGCACGTGATATACAAGTAAAGATATGTTTTATGAAATGTAGTGAAGTAAGAAGTACGATCCTTTGCTTAGGAATGAAGTGAAGTACACGTTAAAGTTGCTAAAAATAAAACTACTCCGGTAAAGTACAGATACATGAAAAATGTACTTAAGTACAGTAACGAATTACAAATACTTCGTTACTGCCCACCACTGGACAGAACTAAACATGCCACCGCTTGTCTTGTCTTTTTTGTGCTAAACACAAAATAAAGATATTGTGAGTAACCAAACAGTAGCTGGTCCTCATTGAATTGAAAACAATGTTCAACAGAAAGAAGAAACCCATTCAGATAAAAACGAGCTGAGAGTGAGTAAATGATGGATGTAGTGTAGAAGTATATAGCCTAGTGTTTCAGCTTTCAGTACTGCTGAATACACCTACTCTTCCTGAAACACAAAAGCACCGTTTGTTTCATTTATATTATGTTTATTTGTAATGTGTATCTATTTGAATAACAAAGATAAAATGACAAAGATTTTTATCTTTGCTCATTTTGGCCTAAATATCTGCCCTTCTTTATTTTATTCTTTGAAAGGCTTTGTTTTTATAAAAAATGAAAATTAGTTTGTCTGTACTGCTCAGACAACTGGCAAAATAGTAAAATCAATGAATCATGATAAAATATGATATTTTTGCCATATCGCCCACCCCTACTTATGTTGTCCATTTGGATAAAAAGCTAAATGTAATGTAACTGATATGAAGCGTGGATAGGTCAGCTTTACCTTTAGTGATTTTGCATATGTAGGGCTTGGTGGCAGCGCAGGCTGTGTCGTTCCATGTGCCCTGAATGAAGAGCGAGGGAGCATGCATGCTGACACACCCTTCTCCCTCATGATTGGTCGGCTCCCCGGGGCCCCAGTGTGTAAAGAACACCGGCCAGCCATCGGACCATTTGTACGAATCGCTGCCAGCCTGGAGGAAAAGAGAAAGGCGTGAGTTCTTCTATGTAATGTGACTTAAACTGGTTAAACTACAGCAGAGCAGAAGTACCAGACGGCGGAGTCCGATCCAGCTGTCCGTCTTGCCCTGCTGCACGGCTGCAGAGATAAAGGCCTGGTCATAGCTCATGTCCACGCTGGCCAGGTTCCCTCCTTCCTTCACACAGGCCTGCTGAGCCTCTTCCCAGTTCTTGGGCTCGGACACTAGTTTGTAGCAGTTGCTGTACCAGGAGATGTATCCGGACGGACACGGGGAGCTGGTGGGCGGTGGGGCCGGAAGGCTGCTAGCTGTGGAAGACAGGTCAGAGTTGGGGTAAACTTCATGCTTGGCTGCACAATAAATCAAATTGAAATGGTAGACGCAATTGGACAGAAGCTGCGATTGTCATGCGTATCTTTCAGTTAAGCACGGTTCTGTTAATCTCCATTTGAAGGCCAGAGGACGCTTTTTCGCTGAAGCTAGCTCAATATGCAGAAGATTTAACTGCTTACAATGGTAAACACAAAACTATGGCACTATAAGGTTTATATGAGTTCTGTATCATTTTACCATATTAAAGTATATTTATAATGAAATGCTAATCGACATAATGCATAATCATCGTTATCACTGCTTAGAATACTATGAAATAAATATGAAGGATCATCTCACAAAAGGATTTTTACACAAACACTCTACTGACGTTATGAAGTGAGTTTGGAGTAAAAACATGTTATTAAATGTGGTATTTCCATGTCCTTTCAGAAGGTCTCTGTCTAGTAAATGCTGCTTCACCTGAAAGCAGGTGATGGAGATTTATTATTAATCACAAAACTGGTTTTACTGACAAAATGTGCATGAAAATCATGTTCAATTAATCATACAGCTCTACTTCAAGCTATCTCAGAGTTAAGATCAAACAATTCTGGTAACTAGTAACATAAAGCCTTGTCCCTGTTTCTAGTAAGTTTATATAACTGCTTTTAGGGTGAAGAAGTCAGTACATTTCTTTGTAGTGCACACCCATCCTCGCTCGTGGTCACAGTTCTCATCATTCCAGCGGCCCGTGACTAGGTGATTATGGGAGACTGAAGTGCAGTGTTCCTGAGAGAAAGACATCAGAGATCAGCATCAGCTCCTCTGCAGGTGCCATCAAATACACTTTTGTCTACACAACAGTAATTCCTCACCTCCCCATCAGCGTTGTTTGGCTCTTTATCGGCCCAGTTTGTGTACAAGACCTGACTGACTCCATCACTCCACGCAAACTTCCCTTCATGCACCCTATCAGATAAACCGATCCAAACGGGTACAACCAGATCCCTGAGATAACTAGCCACAAAATCTGGAAGGAGGTTTGAAATGTCACGCACTGGGACAACATGAACTAGTTGAAGGACAGTGTTTGCATGGACTAAGGATCTGACACTGTAGTTGGATATAGATCATTCAATAGATGTTAAACAAAGAAAGAAACAGCATGCCTAAAAGGAAAACAAGCTTACAAAACAAAGTTTGAATGGAGGTAAGAAAAAGTAAAGAATGTTCAATGAAATGAAAGAAAACAAAATTTAACATCCATGTCTACCAAGCCATCAAAAAAAAAAAAAGAGAGAGGAATTCCTCAGAGTACTCTATTAAAAAGGAGTATCTGTTTTTATTCTAACATCTTCCGAAGTACCGTTTTCATTCTGATCATCGATGACGGCGAGATCGCCTTTCTGGCTTCGGCACCAATCCCTTGCGTCAGCCCACTTTGCCTTGACCTCAGACTGATGATAGTGGTTTCCTTTGAATATGTAGCATTTGTTGCGGAATTTCATCCATCCTGAAATAATCAAAATAATAATGTTTCTTTGAAATCGCTGACCAGATTACCCTGACCAGTCCGCTGATTGAATACCTGTCCCCCCAACCCTAACCCTTGATTCATACAGGTTTATGTCTGAATTTATGCATGTTGCTTCATGTCAGCCGTACCCTCAGGGCAGTTTCCCTCCCATGATGCCGTTGGAGGAGGCGGCGTGTGGTCATTTCCTGGAAATTTTTTACACACGTAACCAGCATTGGCACGTCCACAGTTTGCATCATTCCACAAACCTGTTTTGACCAATATCCATTAAAGGAAACATTAAGTAAGGGATAATGTACAGGCAGCCGGTAGTTATCGCAGGAATAAGCCCGACAGTTTGATCACGCTGAAGGGGCTTATTTCGCGATAACTACCGGCTGCCTGTATATTATCCTGCTTATTACACGGCTACTTGCCACATAAGGAAAAAAAACTGAACATGAATATGAATTTGAAACATTTTATTGGCGTA
>JAUCMT010000032.1:5988077-6003637 GCA_032357475.1 Enteromius thamalakanensis
AATAAATGCAACAATCGCGTCCCCCGGAAATCCGATCAAATTCAACCAATCAGAAGACGACTTCGACACTGCTGAAGCGTTTCCAGAAAAGTGTACCATATGCATCAGACGTTTAGCCAACGTTCGGTGGGCGTGACGTCTGATGCTGAGACTAACTGATACAAGACAGCAACAAAAACAACTGCAGAATTTATTTATTATTATTTAGAGTCAGAGAGTATACGCTGAAAATTTGGGAAGTTTAATTTAGCTCTTTTAAGTTATCTGTACTTAAACATTTAAGTTAATTCAATGAAAATACCACATTTGGTTAACCCAATACAGTTTACAGTGTAGAGGCGCAAGTACACACAAAAAAAATATTCACTATATTTACTGAATAAAATTGTTTCAAAATATTACAAGCAATACTATTAATTTATTCAACATATTAAAATTAATAAGAATTAATCAAATAAAAAGATCACAGTGTACCATTAAATAGCATGAAACAATTTCACAAGTTTGCGCTTTCTCATTAATGAATGGAAGGTTGCAAGTAAAATAAAAGCAAATTTGGCGAGCTGTCCAAGAGGCAAGCCGGAAGAACGGCAGGCTCCGAACCCTAGTGGCCTAGGTGTCCGGCTCGAACTCCCTGCTCGCCTCTTGGACAGCTCCCGCGGAAGAGAGGAAGGAGCTGATGGAGGAGAAGGGGAGGAGGAGGGATTTGCATAAAGCGAGATGCGGAAGAGAGGGAAGAGGGATTTTTTATTAATTATTATATACGTTGGATGTGATTGGGTGATCGTAATAAGGAGATTGATTAGGGGATGTAGTGCAACTGTGATTAATTCGACCATCGCTCCTCCTGAAATTCTGTTATTATCACAAGTTTGCGCTTTCTCATTAATTAACGGAAGGTTGCAAGTAAATTAAAAGCAAATTTGGCAAGCTGTCAAAGAGGCGAGCTGGGAGAACGGTGCCAGGCTCGAACACCCTATGCCCCCCAAAGAAGCATATAGAGGACAAGAGGCCAAATTTGCATTGCTTCCCCCCAAAAGGGCGAATAAGTAGGAAGTGAAGAAGCTTGTGTTTGTTGTCTGCGTTTGGGATGTGTCTGCGGACCTGTGGAGAAGCAGAAACATGGGTTAGATGGAGAAGTCCAATGAAAATGAATAATCAGTTTATGACAAAACATGGTCAAAATGGGTTTATGTTTAGGCTGGGAGAAAAGAAATGGAGGTTGTTGCTGAGGTGTTGCTTACCTCTGAAGCGGAAGAAGATAGGCTTTTATAGGGAATTTAGCGTCCTCTGCAGAGGCGGGAGCTTCATTGCAAGGGGGGGCTTCTGCAGAAGCCAGTAGGGATGCCTCTGCGGAGACGGGAGCTGATTTGCAAAGAGGTGACCCCTGCGGAAGTAGGCAGGGATGCCTTTGCGGAGGCGGGAGCTAGGATGCAAAAGTGACTTCTGCTGGAAGCCTGCGGGGATGCCTCTGCGGAAGCGGGAGCAGATTTTCAAAGGGGGCTTCTCCAGAAGCCGGCAGGGATGCCTCTGCGGAGGCGGGAGCTAAAATGCATGGGAGGCTTCTGCGGAAGCTGACAGGTAATTCCTTGCGAAGATGAAATGGAGCTGCCAGTTGGGAGATTGGGTTAATTTTGGGGAGGGTTTAGGTTTGGGCTGACGAGAGCTTGCCGGATAGTACCTGGGTCGGAGCGAATGTAGCTTTTGAAAGCATCAGAGGACCAGCAACCTAGGTTCTGGATCTGATTGGGGGTAAGGCCTTTTTCTGTAGCTAAGGTGGTGGCTCCAATCCGAAAGGAGTGGGAAGAGTATCTGTCTGGGGAAAATCCTGATCTTGACAGAACAGATGAATCAGAACAGTGAGTAGCTTTGGAACCAGATCCTGGATGTTGAGCTCGTCTGTGAAAAGGTGCTTGAAAGTAGAAGAGGTGAACGAGCTTCTGTATGCTAAGAAGGCTCGAAGGGTTTGGTAATGTTGGGTGGGGGACTGTAATTTAAATATATAAACATAGTGGCCTTTTCTGAGCTGATCTGTTTTACTGTGTTTAATAAAAAATGCCATGGTTTTGTGGTTAAGGACAGTGAGGTCTGAAATTATGCGATGGATGGGTTAAAAGGAGAATTAGTTGTGAATTCAGAGACTCTGAGGAAAACCGAAGAATGTTAAAGTAATGTGATGTCTAGGGTGCGTCACGTCTGAGGTCAGCAAACGCACTCATGCGTTTTAAGGTGTTTTCTCCTGATAATGCCAATACGAACTTAAATTACACACTGAGTTTTGATCGTACAGATAAGAGCAATATATCAATCGAATCTGTGAAGGGTCTACTTCATTTTGTATACACATATAATAACAACAACACTTTGTGCATTTCGAAAATGAAGAAAACATACAGGGTGCGCTGTCTGCCGCGTTGGTCTCCGTGATCTTCAATGACCAATGGGTTACTAAAATGAAACTGAAACTCAACAAATAAAGCACACAGAGACATGAGAGTTATATCTGTAGAAAGCTTGATATGTCTACTTTTACACTAAGATAGTCTTATCGAAAACAAATATTCTGTGATAAAGTAATGAAACATGAAACCAGCACGATGTCGAGTCTTTCGCGTCTCCCTCATTATCTTTTAATGCGACCGCGCCCCCCCGCTGCGAGATAAATAGATGAGATAATCATCCACGCGCGCAGTGCTTGTAAACGCCCACATCAACACAAACAAAACAGTTTTGGGGCCCCAAAATCACCTCAGACCTCAGAGGGTTAAGTTCAAGCACATGTCTCCACATTGATTTCCGTCCAATATATATTAAGCAGCATAAAACTTTTTAATGTAAATGTAATTTTTTTATGCAAATAGATTTTTCATGCATGATACTTTTACCTTGATCAGCATGTTTACCCAACTCTTTTTAAGACCACATATACAAAACTATATTGTTTAAGCAGCTGTAAAAGGAGCACCTGTACATTTTCCCTGCTCTTTTTCTGTGGTCACTGCCAACAAAGTAGGCCCTTCCAAGAAGTCTTTTGGCTAAGTCGTCTGGCCAAAAAGCAGCACCCACTATGACCTTCACTCTAAGCAGAACTTAGGATAAAAGGCCACAAAAAATAAGTCAGCACCCCTCATGCCCTGGACCAGCAGAAAAAACAGATGCAACCAATGAAATTCATCTTTAGTTAGACCGATCTTTCTGTACTTCCTGCGCTGTACTACCTGCCATTGGCACAAGGATACCAAGTTTATCAGACACACACAAACATACATTCAAATATTATATCAGAGATAAATTATATATATACAGACATATATATTAGGGATGTGACAGTACACATGACAGTTTGGTACGTACCTCGAGCTGTGGACATTGATGATTAGCCGGAGGTAAATTAAATGCTATGTGACATTTTATTTGATCTAACTGAAACACTAAACATGAGGCATGAATTGCTAATTAATTTTTTACTTTATTCATATCCCCCTCCCCATCTCTTTTATGAAAATAATCGTTGAAAATAATAATCAGTAATTAAATGCACACATTAAAAGTTCCTATTTTTTTATTTTACTTTTTTTTTTTTACTTTATTTGTTGCCATCTATGTTTTTTTGAACCTGTAACATCCACAGAATCTGTGCATTGCACAAACGGCTGCAAAATGTTACTCAGATTAGAGGTGTGCAATGCTTTTATATTAAGCCATTTTAGCAAAATGTGATCGCTCTAAATGTATTTAACTGGACTGAATCATTTAGTGAAAGAACGCACTCTAAATGCTATGCACAAAAGTCTGGACTGAACATGAGTGCACTGCACTCTGTAGGTGTGTTCTGAATGGCTTTTTTGCAAAATATGTTAAATCGCATATCATTGAAACGATTACGATATTATCGCAGATCATATATATTGCACACCCATGCTTTAGAAATTTTCACTAAAACATTTTTGGGGAACCAAAAAAAAGTTATTCTATTGCACTTCTAAAGAAAGAAATAAAGGTTCTAAATTGGATTTAAGAAATTATTGTGTAAGGAAAGCCAAAACTTTTGATATACCAACCCCTAGCCACTTCTGCATGCAATTAGCATCAGATAGTCAATGTTAAGTTTTGTCTGAAACAGAAACAACTGTGATGTCAGCGAAGAACTGCTTCTGGAGGTTTAAAAAGTTGCTGATGCATCGATAAACACAACGTGTTTTTTTTTTTAAAGAAAGTAAAACACACAACAGCTGTTGATCATCACAGGCCATCGGTTCTGAAACATAAAATTCAAATCGACCTTAATAGTTCAAGGGAATCAGATGAACTCCAGCGAGAACTACTTCAAGCGGCTGAGAATATAAATTTAACCGCCAGCAAAAATGATGAGAGGAAAAACCCCAAATGCTGCATAAGCAAGTTGAAGCAGAAGGCTAAAATTGGGCACATTCACTGGAGGGCTCAACTTTTGCCAATCGTTGGCAGCTGACCAGCCAGAAAACAGCAACTTTAGTTCATCACGCCCGACTTTTTCCTTTCCGAGCGATACTGCAGACCAGAGGTTGTCAGCAACACAAGCTGTAGCTCCTAAAATTCTTTTCTTAATGGCAGATCTTCCCCTGCTAATAAAGGAGTAATGAGGGAGTCTGTGTGGTGTTCGGTCACCTGCGGAAGAGAAGCTCTCAGCACTCACAGTAAACACAGTCTGTTCAGACTAGAGATGATCAGTTTGATGTCTGTCTCCATGCAGATGGTTCCATTCTTAAACAATGCAGGCCATCGTGGTTAATTGCTACTGAGACGACCGGAGGTGCATTTACGTGAGCATTTTTGCTGCAGGTGAGTGTTTTTGTGTGACAGGACTGACTGACGAGCGAGCGAGTGAGCGCCCTTGACTCGCGGCAGGCGAATAATGCCTATAAGGGCTGGGGGGAGGTTCGTTATCAGACAGATCCCCCCGCCCCCATGCACACATATTCACGCACACACTCATACGCACACTTACACACACTCTGTGAGGACAGTGTAGCAGTCTTACCCCTTCCCGAAGGCACCTCATTAACACGGTGTAGGCGGCAGCAGGAACGACCCACAATCCTCCTGGGCGCTCTTTCTTCTCTTCCTGCAGGGGAAGGAAAAAGAGTATGTGTGTGTGTGTCTGTGAGCAAGCGAGAAAGAGAGAACTATTACTGAGACTCATTGAGGGAACAATTAAAAGCAACAAAATGCAGCCACCGTCGTAATGAGGCTAAATAAATAAAGTCCTGTGACGGTAAATAAGACGAAAGGCTCTCTGGCTTAGGCAGGTACTGGAAACACAGCTCAAGTTATAAGCAATGATCGTGTCAATTAGAGGGAAACGCGAGGAACGCTGCGAAGCAACATCCTCCTCTCATTTAACTTCTAATGCTAGCGTTCAGCACAGCACTGAGATTGATCGTCAACAACAGCAGATCGTGAGCAAGACCTACGTACAAGTAAAGGCCTGATTTGGATTTCAGTTTATACATTGTTGCATTATGCAACATGCAGCTGGCTGCTATAAATTCAAAATTATTTTATTTTATTTTTTAATACACGTGCAAGCAGCTTTATAACTCAAAACAAGGATTTTAATTTATTAATGCATCACTATCAGAAATTAACAGTAAAATTAAAATTATCAGTAATTGAGATTTACAATGGAGCAAAATGTGCGCACAGAAAAATTTAACTTTGTTTTTAATATTTTAAACTATATTTATATAAATGAACACATGTATATGAACACAAATATACGCATGAACTCATTTTACCATAACTTGTTTTTTTTTTTTGCAATAAAGCATTTTATGCCCAATTCTGAAGAGTTTTTATGCCCAATTCTGAGGAGCTTCTATTTTCCCCCCTTTCTTTCCAGATTAGAAGCACCTCTTGCGATTAACTGATACCCATTAGTGAGAACCTCAGTGGGCAAACTGTTCTAACAGAGAACTTCCTAAACTTGTTCTATGGCCGTTACAATTGATTATCATGGGACAGCAGGAGAATAAGGGGAAAACTCTACCCCCCAGTGGCTGATAAAATCCTTTTGGAAGCAGTAATCTTGAAAACTAGCATCATCTTATTGGTCTCACTTTGCACGCTGTAGGCTATGTACAGATTAATATAGAAATAATTAACATTGATTTTTGATAAGTCTGAGAAATGTATTTGTTTGTTTGATAGATATGCAAGTCAAAAATTAATCAGTTATATTTCATTAGACAATAAAATAACTAATCATGTACGGCTGTAAACACTGAAGTCACTGAGCCGTTACAGTGGTGAATGCACTTTCAACTGCGGCCCACCCAACAATGTGGTCCTTTTCCAAATTAATGTAAATTAAAAACCAACCGTAATAATTATAATAAATAAATAAATAAACGTTGTTTCACTAACTTTCATTATTTCATTTAGAAATATTAAACAAGGTCACATGGTCAATTACAGACAGTGTCTTATTTGTCCCTCTTCCTATAGGTGCATACGCTAGTCAAAATTAAGATTTTTCAGATTCCTACCCACAGTCCAATGTTATGTTTACGATGTAAGGACATAATAGTAAAATGCATGCGTTTGAGGAGTTAAATTTAAAATTGTTAAACAAAGATAAATTTGTCCAAATTATTTGGTATTCAATCTAAATAAAGTTTAGCAATAAATCTGGACCGTTTACACCAGTCCAACCTGCATTAAAGTGGCCCTATTTAAATTTTGTCAGTCTCCAACAACAGGCTGATATGAATGCAAGGTCTAAAAACATTTTCATCATCTTACTTGCTCAACGACTCCCAAATACTAACCTGATTGGTCCGATTGGTCTGAAAAAAAAAAATCTAAATTTCATCATGCCTGTAAGGCCTAATAAAGCAGCATCTGTGCTTCTTTGTATACAGTGTTTGTGGAAACCGCTATTTTTACAGCTCCAAAAGTGGCACCTAGTGGCAAAAAATGAATTTGCATTTTCATTCAGTTCAACAAAAACAACACGTGTCAGGCAATATTCTAATGTTTTATGTTCGACTCTTTCTTTTGAAAGACAATAACTTTGTTTTAAATCTGATACTGCATAAGAGCCAATTTTCCAAAATCCATAAAAGGGGCGCTTGAAACACAAAGTTCAATGTCAACATACACATCCTTTGTGGAAAGAAACGGATTAATGTTGTGATAGAGACTATTTTCCACAATACACTACACATTTGCGACAGCGCACATTTCTACAGTCATCGATGTTCACTCTCCTTGAACGTAAAATGCAAAAAGCACAGCCACAGTTTTCCACCTGGACCGTTCGTTATTGATATTCATGGCGTCAACACACCTATTGCTTGCATTACACTAGAACTGAGGAGTGGAGAAAAGTCATTAGATAAAGCCAATCAAGGCCACAGCGTCCCTCAACCTCCCCCTGCGCTCAGAGCTAATGTGATCAATAAAAGCTGTGTGTGCTGTTGTACTGTGTGACCCTGAAAAACTCCAGACGTACAGGAGATACACACTTATATAAGCCCAACAAAACATGTTATCTGCTAACCTCGGGGTCTCTTACAGGGATCGATACAGCGATCAGATTAGTGTGACCGGACGTTGACAACACAAGAGAAATTTTGGTGAAAGAAGTCTAAAAAAAAAGTGCCCTGAAAAACAGGCTCTCTCATCACACCGGTTGTAATGAGGTAAAATGGTGCTGTGATGAGCCGTTTATGGACTCCAGAGGCTGTGCTTCATTACACCTTTGGACCTCATTCACAGGCTTCTGTATGTGTGCGAAGCTGAAAATCCCCCAGCAAAGCTTTGTGGTAAATGCACTGACATTGTGACAGACAGTAGAGGTAACATGAGCAAAATGCAAATAAAGAGCGTACGGTTTTTAGCAGTGATCTTTAGAGTATTCAATTCTGTCGAAGGTTGCACCAACCTGCATTGGTTATGAGGTGGTCCTCATGTTGAGGTTAATGAGGTCTGAGAGGTTTTGTGAATCTCTCCTCATAAGGGAGCTTTTTAAAATGTCACTGAATACTCAGAGGACAAATATTGCCTGTAAGACATTTATAAGAAGCAAATTGAGCTGTATGAAATTTCAGGCCATTGAACATACTGATCTGTTCTTGAGGTCGCAATGCAGTGGCTTGTCTCCCTAGAAGACAAAGTGGAAGCTGTGCACTGATCAATAATTATCTCAATATAATACAGCTTTATTTTCCCCCCTCACCAATTTCAATCCATCACTAATTGGACTCATGCGAATATTGATATGATATGCTGGTTATACTGTTAGTGATTCTTTAATTAAAAAGGAACTCTTGTGTCCCCTACAGTATTATTTTGAGGAATTTACATTTTTTTCTGCAATAACAGAGTTTAAATAACAGATAATCACACCCTCCCCAGACGTAACCTTTGTGCATCAATAAAATAAAGTTAAACATATGTATTACAGTGGCAGATTATTGTTGTAGTAATAAGTTTAAATAGTGAAACCATAAAAAAAAAATAATAATAATTAAAAAGCATAATTACACAAAGTTGTACAGGTTTAGCATTAATGCAGACAAAATTATCTATCCATCCATCCATCCATCCATCCATCCATCCATCCATCTATCTATCTATCTATCTATCTATCTATCTATCTATCTATCTATCTATCTATCTATCTATCTATCTATCTATCTATCGATAGTATATATCTATCTAGGGAGTTTGGTAGGGGTCATTACAAATAATAATATAATAAAATACTAAATACTGGTGTTTATTTTTCTTATAATATGAATTTTCAAAATACGGCAATACCAGCGCATGTCATTAAAACAACGTTCGGAGTGCAAAATAGTTTAAAAGGGTCTCTATTTTCTAGGGGTGGCACGGTTCATGAAAAAAAAAAATGAACCATTCGGTTGATTGAGGTGTCTACGGTGTGGAGTGAGTGCTACAGGTCATAAATAAATAAAAAGCATGTTAAAATCATCAATGTCTTTCCTCTTGCTGTATTAAAACCTCACCTAGCTTTCCTCAGAGATGTTCCCAATAATGTGCTTTAAGTCAAGTTTAAATTCTGTTAATGAATGATTACATGATATAACTTTTTAAATACTGTATCCTAAGTTGTGGATAATTAAGCCATATATCATATGCTGAAGTACATTTCTGGAGTGTTAAAGATTAAAAGAACAAATAACAAGAACCTTACAGAACCGAAAATTGTGACCCTAAAACCGTGATACAAACGGAACCATGGGTTTTGTGAGCCGTGCAACCCCTACTATTTTCACTGTTGCACTGTGGTTAGGAAACAGGTGTATGTGTTACCATAGAATATACATACAGACAAACCTAGCAACTACGTTTCAAAGCACCTGGCGCTAACTAGCCGCATTTCCATCCAGATTTGCGCAAAACTTATATAAGTTAGGGCTGGGCGATATATATCGAATGATATATTATGCGCATCTCGTCTGTAAAGCCAGTTCTTTGATTAGCGCTAAATCTTCGTCAGCTATGTTTAAATGCAGCGCCAGTTTATGAACAGAGCCGTAGATCACCGAGAAGCTGCGCGTTAGTTTCGAGGGTGATTCAATGGCGCAGCTTCGGCTTTACCGAAGCTTTGACAGGTTGACAGGTAGATTGACTTTGCTGTCTCTATCTGCTGTCTGTTAGCCGTCACATTGCCGCCTACGTCCCGCCTCATTGGCCATTTTGGATCATCCGGGAGTGACGCGCGGTGACGCGTTGCCAAGATGGCTGCGGTTGGCACCGCCCACTTTAGGCTTCCAAAATGCTCTTCAGAAACCTACGAGTGATGTCACGGACACTACGTCTACAGTCTATGATAAAATCATATAGTTTCTGTCTTGGGCTACAATTGTAATTTACAAATAATACAATGTAATTACAATTAATTAATTTACTTTTATATTTATGAAAAAAGTTTATATTTTGACACCATATAGGTGTTTTTTTTGTTTGGTTTTTGAGGGAGGGGGCACAACAATACTATTCTAATACTATTAGGGCACCCATTTGGCCAGCAGCGGCCCTGAATATTCTACACGGCTCTTACAAGTGCATAGAAATTTCTGTTCAGTTAGAACCAAATATTTGAGTTGATTGTAATTTGACTATTTTATACAGTTGTTGTAATTTGTGTTTTAAAATTTTTTTGATTGATGATTTGTTTCCTTTACAATATTATATATTAAAAATAATCTATTTTTTTTCTTCGGGCGACTTAAATTTATTTTGGGCTACCAAAAACTAATAAAAACAGTGCCTGCCCGAAGGGCTACAAGGGATTTAGAAATTTTGTGAGCCCTGTGGTAATTTAGGGTATATTCTTCTACCCAACAACCGACGGTCGTTAAGCCATTATTAGATTATGCTACATTACAAGTAAATACAATGTGAAGTGATACGCGGCTGTGTTTCCAGGGATTCATTTTATACATGAAAAAAGCAGCATAAACAGAACATGACAGAGCTTGTGCGAACAGAGACATAAAATGTAAACTGTAAAAGAAAAAAAGGCCCACATGCCAAATATAATTTTTTGGTAAACAAATAATAAATGAACAAAACGAAAGAAAAAAAAGTAGCAGCGACTAGCAGCCTATCTGCAGAATTAGAGTTATTTTTTGTGAAGCGCTCTTTAAAGCATCCATTTATTTACAGAAGCACGACTGTTTTTATTGTGTATGTACACGAATAAAATAAATATTTAGAATAGTTTTGAATAATGTCTTATTTTTAAATGAGTATAGAAGGCTGTTTCCACTTTGATAAGGAGAAAATAAATCAAGTGATCCTGTCGACAGCGCGCGCAGTAAAGGATTAAACTATTTTAATTTTATGTTTGATATTAATGTTCATCTTTTTACCATATTTAAAATTTTATATGCAATAAAATTATGCTTAAATGCCCTTTTGAAAGGCTCAGGTGCTTTGATACGAGCAACGGCACGAACACGGACACTTCTGATAGGCTAATTCTGTCATGTGACACTGCATTTATTTGTGCTAAAGCCCATTTTTTCGACAAAAGGTGTGTGAATACAGTGTAGTTCACACTGTCTTGGAGAAACACATCTATTTCAGAGTTTTTCTCACCATTTTCAGTTGTTTTAATTCAATGATAGATTATAATTGTGTGAATTTTTTGAATAAAAGATCAAAAGGATAAAGAATCTGATTTATTTTTACAGCCAGCTTTGCTCAGATTTACCAAGAGTGCCAATATTAGTGGAGGGCACGGTATATTCCTTTGAAAATTATTCATTGTGAAATTTGTGTTGAATGTAAACTTCTATAGAATTCAGCCTTTTAATATAAATTCATCTGAGAATATTTTTAAATAAGGAAGTCGATTGGTTAATGTTTATGTCGTCATCCCAAATCCTTTTTGTGGCACAGCATAGTGAATCAGCTCTAAGACTGACGCTTCAGATTTAGTCCCACACTTCACGTAAAGTATGACTGAGATGCTTGATAATAACTAACTTTTAGGCGCAGCTTTGAGCCAAGAATTTTTTCCACTTAATTCTTAGCAGTGTTATAGAAGCTTGAAAAATTTAATTTCTAATTACAGCCAACAGCAAACAACATGCGTAATCAGCATAAACCTTTTCTAAATTAAAGAAGCAACACATTAATGAATGCAGATATTTCCCCGGGATTTCCTCTCTCTGCTCAACTGCAGTTACCCTAATTCTCAAATATAGTAGGTCTATCTATTTAGAGAGAAATTGTTCATATTAATATATATATATATATATATATATATATGAGGTTTTTTTACTGCAGAACCTAATTTCATGTGGTTTGCAATTATTTGGGCACAATTTCTTACCTTTAGAGTTCAGAGTGGGCAGATCCACAAAAGTCAGTGCAATGCAATAAACAGCTTGTTTGTTTGGGTCTATTCTTATGAATATTTAGATGCAGGGATGGATTACTGAACGGGCCAGTGGGGCCCAGGGGCCCAAACAAACCATAATCCGTCCCAGTTTAGATGAATTTATCAGGCACACCATTCCATGGCTTCAAAGGAAAGATCATTAATTATCTGTTCATTTAGGTTCTGTACACATGAATTGAAGATTTAAAACACCCGATTAGTTCATGTGTTCATGTAAATGCTATGCCTGAGATTCAGAAACTCACCTCGTCAGCTCTTTCTGAGAGCTTTTATTGATCGGAGAGTTTAGCTCTGGGTCTCGGAACAGTTCTCGTTAGTTCGGAGTGATGGATGTGAGGAGGCAGGGCTGCTCTGATACCTGCGCTGTCTCGGTCTGTCTATCAGTCCGTCGTTCTGTCGGTAGTTTCGGGATCGCGCGTCACCCTCCCGCCCCTCGTGCGCAGCATCAGTCCGCGCGCTGCTCGCGCCCGCCACTCTCCATTCCACGTTTATATTCGATCGGGATCAGACTCGGAGCGCCGTCCAGGTCGATCGCTCGCTCGCGCTGCGGTGGAATGATAAAGACTCTGCTCGGTCACGGACGCTAGCGGCGACACTCCGGGATTTTTGGGATTTCTCAGCGCATCTGAAGCGGAATCATGACGGCCACCAAAGAGCAGCAAAGCCAGAGACCGAATCCGCAGGACGAGGTAACGAACGGCGTCTTCTCATGTTACATGCTGCTTTTTGTCTTTTTTCATCTCGTTAGTGACCTGTTTTTCCCGAATCCGGTGAGTATCGCGCGCGCACCGACCCAACGCCCGCGCCGTTCGTGACATCACCGTTATCTCTCTCGAAACATCTAAAGGTGCTGCCGTCGTGTTTCTCCATCACCGGTCAGCCGTTATTCGGTTTCTGCTCGTGATCGTGATTGAGAGCTGGCCTAGCGCTCGCACGCTTCCGTTTACCTGTCCAGTCGCGGGAGCGCGCAGATGAAGGTGTGAATAATTAATGGCTCGCTGTTTCTGTGACAGAAGAGCGAAAATCTGCTGCATTTCCATCAAATCTTTGTTACGCCGTCAGTGACTGTGTATTTCCGGATCTGAAGTCCCCTGTATCTCTATCCCCTGCTGCTGCTATCTATCCTGCTCTGCTTCTATCCTGCTCCATCACTATCCTCTGCTGACACTGTCTATCTCCATCACTATCCCCTGTTCTGCTATCTATCCTGCTCCATCACTATCCCCTGTTCTGCTATCTATCCTGCTCCATCACTATCCTCTGCTGACACTGTCTATCCTGCTCCATCACTATCGTCTATCCTGCTCCATCACTATCCTCTGCTGACACTGTCTATCCTGCTCCATCACTATCGTCTATCCTGCTATCTATCCTGCTCCATCACTATCCTCTGCTGACACTGTCTATCCTGCTCCATGTATAATATTTCTAATATAAAGTTAGTAAATAGAAAAAGAGAAAAGTTTTAGTGTTCTCTATATATTGTAATATTTCTTTTGCCTGATACAGAGTGAGGCATGAGTGGTTCAGATGTGATATTGTGATTGAGTGTTGACGGTGTGTCTGGCGCTGGAGCAGCTGGACGTGTGTGAGTCCAGTCATGCAGACACACTCGCTGCAGGTCGGTTGTGTTTGGTGTTTGACAGCTGTGCTGCTTCGTCTTCTTCTTCATCTTCAGACGATGATTGCTGAAAGAGGAACACATTGTCTGATGTATCTTCAGTTCATCTATTCTAAATAGAAAATTCTGCCTGCGGGAATATGTGTTGTACATCAAAACAACTTTCTTTTCATTTAAAATGTTAAATCTATGTCTTTTGCACAGCTGGCCTTCAGATGCACAGCCGTTAGAGCTGTTATAATGAGGCTTTAATGTAGGATTTATTTAAATGATTGACTGATAAAGGCTCACAACACAAATGTTCAGTGCAAACAAGAATAGATCATTCATTCCTTTGGGGATCTTCACTCCAGGGATGATCATTTACATCGATCCAGTGTTGTGTTATTATTATTTTAGTTTTCGTCTATTCTGTGGTAGTTTGTATGATTTGTCTCAATGCTCTGAAGGAGAACGGTTCTTCTGCGAGAGTAAAGCTAGTCTCAGAAGGTTATCTGTCTCTGCTCAGACTGAAAGTGCTCTGAATATTTCCCATCAGTCTGCTGATACCATTCCTTTATGTGTTTATCATTGTAATAATTCTTAAGTAATCAATTATTAAAACGTTATTTTTTATTATCAGTGATGTGAACAGGCTTTCAGGGTGTAATATTGATTTAATGAACATTTCTTATAGTCCTTTTGGAAAAATATAATTTGCTTTTATTACTAAAATTATTCTTTCTAAAGGAATGTTTATACAGACATTTTGATAGCTTTGTATTAATGCACTAAATAATTGGCTTTAACTATATGACGGACACCTTGTGACTCACAGAAAACACACTTCAGGGTTTACAGGGTACTGAATAACTGAGGGATCTGCTGTCTTTATATTACAGCTTCAGCAGCTAACAATAACAATAGCATTTGTCTCTAAAATCTGCTCAAGCTAATTACTTATTAATTGTTTTAATGCTTAAAATAAACATGCAGAGTCAGGTCTAATGGAGAGTATGATGAGGTCAGGAACTGAACGCTTCTGCAAATGATTATTGCATTAAAGATTAGAGAATTAGTGACAATAGGGTATTATTATTATTGCTGCATTTGTAAATGTCACATATTCAGTCCTGTTTATTAAATGAAGATGTGTGCTTGTTTACGGTGACCTCTGACCTCTGCTCAGTGATTGTATTTGACATTATGATGCTTCACAAACACAGCGTTGGCAGCAGATATCAATCATTATACTGTAGATCAGGTTCTCTGTTCTCGTTTGAAAAGCACACAGTAACATGATGATGTCAGACGCAGTAAACAGTAAAACTACATCTAAAAGCAGCACAGCGCTCAGAGAAATGAGTAATTCAGTGTCTGGATATCATATAATGATGTTTTTATTACTGCGTTACAGCTCTGTGCCATCATTACTGTAGAAATCTGAAGCACAGCCATATTTATGATTACACACACACATACACACTCTCTCTCTCTGTCTCTCTCTCTCTCTCTCTCTCACACACACACACACACACACACACACACACACAAAAATATTTTCAAAATAACTGGAAATTTAAATTTCAATTCCTAAATGTGATCCAAATTCAAATATAAAAGGCATAATTCCAGTTAGGGGGAAAAGCTTTGGTCTTCACTCCTGAGTCCAAACGAGGACACATCGGGGAAAATAACACAACTATCTTTAAAAAAGATGCAGAATGTTTTTAATAACAATTAGATAATCTATATATAATGAATAAAGTTGCTTAAACAATTTAAAAAAAAAAACATCACTGTGCACATATGTATAATTTAATAAAGGACCCAATCATAAAGAGTAGGCTACTTATTTCATTTAAAGGAACCGTATGTAGATTTAACATCTTGTGGTTGAACTAGGTATTGCAGTCCAAATTCAAAATACTGGAGAGGGGTTTTCTTCTCAGACTTGACTCACACTCAGGTTGCCATGATTGACGACACCAACAGGAACGAACGCACATGACAATGAATTAAATGAAATGCACTGTA
>JAUCMT010000032.1:6003737-6013813 GCA_032357475.1 Enteromius thamalakanensis
ATTAAAGTTTTGTTTTTTGCATTTATCAGCCTTGTCCAGCCTGTCTGTCCTGGCGCACACACGCCAGCGAGCCGTTCGTGACATCGGGCTACTTAAATTTATTTTGGGCTACCAAAAACTGAAGAGTGCCTGCCCGAAGGGCTACCAGGGATTTTGAAATTTTGCGAGCCCTGTAATTTGTATGAAACCAACACTATGTCTGGTCTTTCGCGTCTCCATTATCTTGAAATGCGACCACGGCCTCGCGCCGCGAGCCAATAGATATGATAATCATCCACGAGGTGTGCACGGCATGTAAACACCCACATCAGCACAAACAAAGCAGAGAGTTTACCTGAAGTTCATCCTGAATACTTTATGCTGCGTGCTGAGAGGAATAAGACCAAAACCAAATTCACTTCAGAAAAAGACACGCTGTTATAAATAAATACCTCAAGAAGACACGTTCTGAGAAATAAGCTTTGGATTACCTCAGACAAGAAGAATGCAGAATCAGAATGCGAGCCACGGAGTGATCATTATAATAAGTGAGTAAAGCCTATTTTTTAATTAGTTAGCCTGGTATTGTGGCATAAACTTGAACAAATTTAATGGCTTGTTTTTCCCCAAACTATAATACCTGACTGATACACCACTGAATACACTGTGCCATGTTTTATGTGTAAATTCCACAGCAGTATATATGCTCGTCTGTGTCCCCTCTTTTCCTCAGTCCCTGTAAATTTTCTTAGCACTATTTGAGAGAGTAGTAATACGTAGGGTGTAAGAGTAGACTTAAACCTTACACCCTATATCATCTTCCTGATTACAGTTGTTTTTTTTGCACTAGTCTTTTATATTTTAGCATGTAATTATGTGTAATTTGTGATAAAAGCTATATTTTCTGTCATAGTGACTGCAGTAATGCTTTGTAACTTGGCAACTTTGTTCCTAATAAACTGTTTAACTGAACTCGCAAGTGAATCTCAAGGTTTTTTTGTGAATACTGAACTAAACACTAAAAATATATACATTTATTTTGTCCTCAGATTCTTTCTTGTAACTCTCCTCTATCAGTAACATACCTGTCTGTGGCTCATTATGCAGGCCTTTGTCATCTAAGGTGTGAATCACTGCATTAGTAATGTTAGTTCATGCCTTCTCGCATAGACCCTTTACACTCAAAAAGTGACATAAAAAATGTTAATCAATATATAGTTCCTGTGAGCAAGTAAACAAGATCATTTTCACATCATTTTGAAGCAAAAACACTAGTCCACCAGCACAGTTCTCAAAAGTCTTGTGAACAAATTTCACATGTGTATGTGTTTCCAGTGACTTCAAAATTTTAGTTTTTCACTGACCACGCATAAATGCTCTCAAAAACAAAATTATGTCCATAAATGTTACTAACATATTATTGTAGCAAAGTTTGTGCTCTTTACAGTGTTATTAGACTTTAACTACTTATATGTTTATAAGCAACTGAAAAAAACACATATGTCAGGCCATGTCAGAACTTCTCCAGACCCCCAAAACACCCTCAGGGCACAGAGGTTAATATGCACGTTTTTGTTAATTTTTTTGTGTTTGTTTGTTTGTTAATTCAGACGCAGGCAGTGCACTGCATTGAGACAAAAAGAATGTTTTTAGCTCAAACCACGGCATTATTAGACTATGTTGTGATTAAGAATGATAGTGACTCCTGATTAACATAGCTATAAATGGGTCATGTTTAGTTACTATTTAGTGTTAAATATCTCTAAAACATTCAGTCATCGTAAGACTAAAATATGGCATTTTAAGTCAATAAAATACAGTATTTCCTCTCTCAATCAGATGTACGTAACACCCGGTCATGAATTTAAAAAATTTAATCATGAAACTGGCATAATGTGGAAAAATACCATGATTTAATTGTTTGGTCATACCACCCAGCCCTAATTTTAGGCATTGGAAATGCAAGTGCAAAAAGGGAAACTAAAGAGGAAAAAAAAGGAAAAGATTTATTTAGAAATTTTGTGAGGGTTGGAGAAAGTAGCAAATAAGTGATTTTTTATTGCTATTCCAAAATTACGGTTAAACTGTAATAATTGCAAAAAAACATTGGAAATGCAAATGGACTTGGCATTTCCATTTAAAAATTTGGAAACATATTAGCTAAAATAAATGGAAACTTTTTAACTTTATGTCTCACCGCATGTATATATTAATTGAAAACAACAACTGCAAATACATATGCCAAGGCTTATCCATCACACAATATTTACAATATACACCATCATACAGTAGCAAAAATAAATTGTGTTATTCATATAACATACTTCAATATTCAAATGTTTTTTATCATACCTGTGTAGCAATAAGGTAGAGCAGCTCCCCCAGGGGTGGAATCAAGCATTGTTTTAATTTACTGCTCCTGAAGTTCTCTCTGATCAGTTCTGTGAACATGGCCACTGCCTGAGGACAAGGGGAAAAAATGGATCCACTTTCAAAAATGAATGTACATGTTACCCAAAATTCACCTTCACAAGCACAAAAAAGAGAAATTCCTTACTACAGAGCATTTGATTACATGTCATGAGTTCAACATGATTCATCAACATGTTTAGAAAGATTTTTTTTCCTCCATTCACAGATCTTTGCCCTTAAGCATTAGAATTGTATTATCTCTCAAAGTGCTTATTTGAGCAAGCATATATGTTTCTCTCTGTGCAGTCGTTCTCTTAGTATGGTGCTATGCAAATGCCCGATGTAGCATTTTTGGCCCTATGACGGTTAAAGTCTCATAAGTGATGACTTTGCAACGAACAGATGTTAGTGGCTGTGTTTGATGAGTCTTGGCAGCGAGAGACATGCAGTGATGATTCCTGTTACACAGGAAGAAACAAACAAAGCTAAGCTGTCTTATTCAGCCACGCAAAGTAATTCCTGCTCTAGAACGTATCATTATCATCAACAAACACGCACGCAAATTCCCTTCTAGAGCATGCTGCCATTATCCACATGCACAAACATACATACATGCTATCCTGCTTCAGAAAACATCATTATCCACAACACACACACAGCATGTCTGTCAAGCAGGGTATAAGATGTTTTAGGCAGTATAGAGGTAGCGTGCTGGAGAAGACTGTGGAGCAATAAATGGTTCTGAAATCAGGCATAGGTTTTTATGCTAAGAATCCAGGAATGCTGAGGAGACGGAGCTGAATCCTACCTGAGGTCTAGCTGGCTCGTTATCAAAGAGAAGTATTGCACATAATTAATGCTACACTGTGCCACTGAAAAGCAATCATATCCTTAATACAAACAAAGCTAATCCAAAACTCTCTCTTTCTTAGTTTTATATGTTTAATCTCTTTGTTCTAGTCATGATTTGCACTTTAATAGGGTTTTATGTTTAAGGAAAAGCTGTCTTTGTGTATATATCTGCAGTCCATTAGCTCTGATCAACTTTACGGTAAAACGCCTCGGTTTGATGTCACTAATGTCATTTTGACGTGCCATGCATCTTGATTAACACATACCATTAGGATGTTTTATATTTTTGGGAGTGAAATAAAACCCAGTCTGTATATTCAGTGTGATATGATTTTCTTATCTAATCTAACTTTTAAATAACATTGTATGTATCTACACATTTCCACAGCAAAGCAATACAACATTATTCTTTGTAGATTTGTTTTCTCAATGTTAATCTGACTATCATGTCGAAGCGATGCACAACATTCACATTACAAGCAAATTATTCTATCAATATGCATCAATTATTCAGATAGGCACTGTGGAATAGAGGTCTGTGTGGGATAATGTATATATATGCTCAAAAAGATTAAGAAAAAAAAAGCATTGTAGCTTAATTACAACTGTGCTGGTAAACAAAGTTTATTAAGAGCATTCAATTTAAATTTATGAAGGGAAATCTGCGAACAATAATAATATGTTGTATCCATTTTTGTTGAATAAACATAATGAGTTCCAGATTTATTTGTAAGCTTGATACAGTAAGTTCATGAAGATTTTTTTTTTTAATTCCGCTCCTGTGAGGTTATATCCCGCACCCGACCGCTCCCGCGGTATATTCAGTCTTTGTTCACCCGCTGCCCGCTTATAATATTTTTCTACCCAACCCGACCGTTCCCACTAAAGTAACAGATAAAACTGTAGGTTGCGCAAGGATTGTATTTATTTGTATTCGTCTTGTCAAGATGCTTTTAACATTTATCTGTCATCATGGAAAATAAATAAAAACAAATGTATGTACAACATTGTAGCCTTTATTTATCACATCGCGCAAAGGGTATTTTTCCCCCCATTTGTGTCTATGAAATGCACGCACAAAAACAATGGTCCATGCGCTCAGCATGTGTAACAGTCGTGAGCACTAGCTGTACCGGTGCTCAAAAAGAACGAGGAAATCACAGATATGCGGTTTCGAAAAAACAACGCTATTGTGGGACCTCATAGTGAACAGACAGAGATGCATAAGAGCAACATTCCAAAGAGAATCTTAAAATCTTTTCTGAAACAGATCAAAGTCATAAACAGGGACCTCCATTAGCCGAAAAAAAATGTCTGTCATGTGTTTCATTTATGCATTGTGTATGTTGGTATTTGTGATAGTAGGTTACCACCTAACTCTGTACATCACTTGAGCAGGTTGTTGGGTGAAGGAAGTTTAATAGGCATCCTATGTATTAATTATAGGCGAGTTTAGTATGTAACGAGTGTACAAAATATTTTGAATCTAATTTCACATATGGGTATTTGATATCTTTAATCAGGAAGAAGTTATAACGCTTCATAAAAGTTTATACCAGAACGTAAAACTATGTCTTTACATTCCTGGGTGTCAAATGTATGTTAAATGTATATGAAATAGGCATCGCAGGGAACCAGTAAGGAAAGGGGGCCGGCCCGTAACACTGGACCGAATGGTCACCATCACTCGGGGCGGGACCAAATTCCACATGTTAAAAACAGGATGCATGCTGAACATGTGTGTGCTTGGACCATTTGCAGAGATGTAAGGAAAACATCTACTTTGGTGATCTTTCTCCACAACAAAGATCATCATTCATCCAAAGCATCAAGAGAGGAGGAGAGAGCAGCAACCAGCAAAGCAACTCAGAGAAACTTAGGAAACTCAAGAAAAGTGCAACTTAGTCTGCTTGACCGCCACACAGCACAATACATCTGTGCCCTCCTCCTTTCAAGAACTCATTAGAACAGCTCATCCTTCTACTGCCAAACCCTGAAGAACCACCAACTGCAACTAACTTTTACGAACTGCATGCAAGGACATCAGAAAGCCAATCAGAGTGCTGAAATTCGCTGCAGACGAACGCGTCATCTGACCAGCTCAAAGCGGTACCACAAGTTTCCTTTGCTTGCTGAACAGTGCAACTAGACTTAAAGCTAAACCTCTGCTTGTGATTTTCCTCTGGTTGGGTTCTAGAATTAGTAGCAACACTTTGGACGTTAGCAAAGCCCTTATCTTTACATTTTTAGACAGCGTGTGTGTGAATGTGTGTGTGTGTTTATGTAATCCTATGTTTAGTGTTTGTAAAGTAGATTAGTTGACAATAAAAGTGTTTTCTCTTATTAAGAAACATCTCCTTGTGTATTGTGTTTTGAAAAAATCAAACATTGCTCAGATCTGCGAGTTACCCCGCTCTTAGAATTAAACCACTAAACTTTTGTTTTGGTACGCTGATCACGAGTCAAGCAAACTGTTTAAAATATGCTTATTGAGCTAAACGCTGGACGTATTGGTCAATAGTGTATTTCATATTTCAAAATTCATGATAACTATATCTGGAGATTCATTTACGTAGAGTAACCAAAGAGCTAATTAAACAACAAAATAAACGTAAGGTTATTCCCCAAAGTTAATTAATTGAAATATTAATTTCCTTTTAATTTGCCTTACAGAAGTGTCAGAGTTCTCTTTGGTGATGTATGCTGGACGTCTCCAGTCATTTAGTTTCCATTATTTTCCACATCATTCTTAACAATGCAAACTCACATTAAGCTCTGGCTCCATCCAACCTGGGCTTTTATTATTTTGGAAAATCTGACTTGCACTACACTTTGCATGTCTATCAGATTAGTCTATCATATATACGTGTGTTTGTGTGTGTGTATTATTTCTCATATTTCACATAGTCTCATGTTTTATTCATCATTACACTAAAAATCATGATTATAATTAAATGATCAGCAAATGAAATGCACAGCAAAATTTATTTAATGTTTATCTACACATTAGCATCCTTGTACTTTGATACAAATTCTGGTACAAAATAGCTAAATATTTTGGGTAAGATGCAATTAAACTGATCTTTCCTTCTTTATGTAGACATATATTCGAGTGAGATTATTAAAAAGCATAATTGTAGGGCAAAGACTCGGCTCTCCTGTTTTTTTTTAGATTAATGCATTAAAAAGAAGGAGTTTGCAGGGTTGAATTTAAGAGAGAGAACTCACTAGAGAGAAGTCTGTCATTTCACCTTATCAAGTTAAGGGATAGTTAAAAAAATAAAATAAAATAAAATTACTATTCCAATGATATTTTTTACCCTCAAGTCAGGTATACATAACTTTCTAGTTAAAATACAAACATAAAATGATAAAATATTTCCTTAACCTCTCCTTGTCGAGCTACTATTAACTTTGAACAATGTAAGCACTTCTATTTGCCTCTTTATAATGACTCGCTTATTGTATTTTTCAATTGTAAGTTGCTTGGGCTAAAAGCGTCTTCTAAATGCATAAACGAAAATGTAATAAATGGAGTTACATTAAAAATGTCCTGGCTCTTCCAAGCTTCATAATAGCAGTGAATGAGGGTTGAGAAGCCCTGCTTTCATGTTCATCATTCTCACTGGAGCTTACCCGAGTATGACAGTTGGCGGAAGCAATTAGAATTTATAAAGTTTTAAATATAAATTATATATATAAATATAAATATTATTGTACACAAATGCATTCTCAACTCAGTAGGTCTTTATTAACTCCCAGAGCCATGTGGAGGACTTTTTAATGATGGATAGATGCACTTTAGGGGGCTTCATAATCTTGACCACTACTCACTGCCATTACAAAGCTTGGAAGTAGTGTTAATTTTGTTAATGAAACCTATGACCTAAACGAGACCATGACGAGATGATAAATGAGACTATAAGCACATGCAATATTGCTGACAAGACTAAATGTAATAAAATGTACAAAATAATGATAATACAAAAGACTAGACTAAAATGCAAAAAAAAAAACATTTTTAAACTTAACCAAAACCTTTTGTTGTTTAAAAAGGAGGCAAAAATTTCAGATTGCTGTACAAAACTTCCTTATGTGCTCGAGTGTTTTATGTTAAACATATTTCGTTATTACTTTTTGTCTAGCAACCATTCACACACCCTTCTTTTGTATTCGTCTCAAAGAAGAAAATCATATTCATCTAGGATGACTTGAGGGTGAGTAAATCATGGGGTCATCATTTAATTTTTGGGTCAAGTATAATTTTATTTTTTAGTTTTTCTCAAAGTAATATCAATAACATGCATTTAAAAACAAACCGGTTTTTAAAACCATGCTGAATTGCATCAGAATTGCAGAGATGTTCTGCATTGAGTCCAAGGGAACATTTACAGTAAGTCAGATTTGGCTCATCAAGCATTCCCCACCACTACTAGCTTTTATTGGAGAGTTGCAATCTACAAAATCCTATACAAGTAGCGGTATCAAAATGGCTGACAAGACGTATCAGACCTTGGGATACAAAGAAGCAGAATGAGTTGAAGCAATCAGACACACAGATATACTAATCCACTAATACAGTACATGAGTGATTCAGTGGGCATGCCAGTCAGTCAGTCAGTGAACGTGTGTGTGTGTTTGTGTGTGTGTAAATCGCTGGTGTGGTAATTAGCAGTAGTAGACGGCGAAGCGCTCTACAGAGCGACCCGAGAAGCCCAGCTAGTGAAATGTAAATATGTATTGATTTCCTCATCTGGCTGTAAGGTCCCAGGCTGTTTGCTTTTCTAATTCTATCTCTTGCATTCTGGCACTGCAGCCTGAATAATTTATTAACTAGAAACAGCGGTGTTTTTCCCTCTCTTAATGCAGCTATAAAAGATAGGTCTGTAGTTACAAGCGCTAACACTCTTTCCATCTCTTTCCCTCCCTCTAATCGCTCATTTACCCTTTATATACCCTTAGTGCTCAGAAATCAGTCTGTTAGGACAGGATTAACATAGATATCGTTCGTGTGTGTGTGTGTGTGCTTAAGCAGCATAAACAAAAAGTGCTATAAGCTAATTAATTTTACAGGAAGTACTAGGAGGAACATTCCCCTTAATTCCTGTATCAGCCTACTTATAATCACTCAAACATGTTACTTTATAAGAGAGAGAGAGAATTATGCAATAATTACATCTAATACATACTTAACCGTTAAAACATTTAGGAGTTAGTCATGTTTTCAAATACTTAGCAAGGATGGATTAAATTGATCAAAAGTAAAGGCCTTTAATAATTTTACAAAATATTTTGTTTTCAAATAAATGTTGTTTAAAATTTCTATTCATGAAAGTAAAACAGTTACCTCAAAAATAATCCACAGTGATATTAGTAAGAAACGTTTCTTGAGCAGCAAATCATTATATTAGAATGATTTGTGATATATTATGTAACACAATGATGCAGAAAATTCAGAGGAATAAATAAAATGTATATACAGTACATATATGTGTGTGTTTATATATAAAAATAAAGATACAGTAAAATAAAAAAGCCATTATTGCATTAATGCCTTTCACACCGCTTTAGTTCCAGAACTGAAAGTATGGTACTAAAGTACTGGGCAATTTTGCACAAACTATTTCCCAGTACCATTTAAAGAGTTGCATTCGCACCGACGGGGGGTACTACCAAGTGACGTAAGAAGACAGCATTGTCATTTGTTCATGGCATTCAACAAGGGGAACAAAGAAGCACGCCGTAGATGAAGTCTTCAGGTAAATGCCATTTATAAAAGAAATAAGTTTATACAACGTCTACACAGAATATTTTTACACTGCGCTTTAAATCATGGTGGGTGAGGGCGTTTTCGTACGCATTTAGCCAATGAGCGTGCAGTTACGCCACCGATAGTTCCTGGTACTTTTTAAGACCTTATTCTTAAGTAGGAGCTAATATAGTTCCTTCAAATGGAGTTCCTGCGGTGTGAACACGCTAAAATGTTGGTAGTTCCACAATTGGTTCGGGTACTACCAAATAGTTCCTGCTGTGCGAAAGGCCCAATTAATATGACATTTTTGATCAAATAAATGCAGCCTTGGTGAGCTTAAGAGACATCTTTCAAAAACATTTTTTTAAATCTTGTAGTGCATTCATGTAATAATATAATATAAAACAACATATTTGAGAAGCTATAGCAGCAGACAGACTAGAGTGCAATGTGTTCTTGTCTCAAACAGTACTATTTATGTCTCTGAATGTGCTAGAAAAAGTAAAGCAGCAGCACAGTGTTTATGTTTCTGTGTATCTGTTAGAGAGCAGGTAGTAGGTAAAGGTGTGTGTAGCAGTGGCAACAGCATTAGCAGGAGCAGCACGTGACACGAGCACTGGCATGAAAATTCAAGCCACCACATCTTTTTTCCTCGCTCTGCACCCAAAATAGATTTCTCCCAAGTCAGCATCACACACACATACCACCCAGCCACAGAAATGAATAATTCACTACTAGAACACAAGATACAGAACCAGAGAGAAAGAGCAAAAACATGAGCAGGGAGAGAAGTGCAATGCTAGCCTAAGACGCAAGCAATGCCAATAAAACAACTGACTACACACCTCTGCTACATCTTTTTACAAGGACATACTGTACATATTAACACAGAGACAAGTGTCATTTTGTAAAATTCATCAAAGGGAAAGAAAAAATGTTTATATCTGTCACGTCGTTCCAGAATAGGGCTGGGCGCATCTCATCAGTAAAGACGGTTCTTTGATTAGCGCTAAATCTTAGCTGTTTTTAGAAGGAACGCCAGCTTATACACAGAGCCGTAGATCGCTGAGAAGCTACGCGT
>JAUCMT010000032.1:6017416-6027709 GCA_032357475.1 Enteromius thamalakanensis
TTTGCCATAGATTAACGCACGCAATGAAAAAAAAAGTACTCTCTGTTTCTCATTCATTTTTGTTTGTATGTATGGTCATTTCCCTCCAAAATGGTTTGTTTGGCGGCAAGAAACCTATTCGCTGTCAACAATGACGTTACTAAAAATCCAGTAATGAGATCGCCAGCCTCTAGTGATATATAGCGACAGAAGTCGCTGCTAGTGTGAACGAGGCATTAGCCTGCATTTGTTTGATCCAGAATACTACAAAAGCAGTAATATTGTGATATATATTTACTATTTAAACATAACTGCTTTCTATTTGAATAAGTTTTAAAATGCAATTTATTTCTGTGATTTCAAAGCTGAATTTTCAGCATTGTTACTCCAGTATGCAGTGTCACATGATCCTTAAGAAATCATTCTAATATAAATGTTTCTTTATATTATAAATAGTCAAAACAGTTGAGCATTTTTTTCAGGATTCTTTGATGAATAGAAAGATTCAAAGACCAGCATTTATCTGAAATAAAAAGTTTGCATTACATTATATGCTATACCATTCAAAAGCTTGAAGTCATAATTGATAAATTGATCATTTGGGAGGAAAAAATTACAGAAATTACTAATTTATTTAGCAAGGATGCTTTAGCTAGATCAAAAGGTAATTAAGATGATAAAGGCATTTAGAAAGTTACAAAAGATTTTAAATTCAGCATTATAGAATGATTTCTGAATGAGCATGTGCCACTGAAGACTAAAATAATGACGCTAACATTTTAGCTTTGATCACAAAAATAAATTATATATTCTATTTGAATATTTCAACAACATATTTTTTGCTTGTATTATACTGTAAAATTGTATTTTGTGATGTACTTTGGATCAAATAAATGCAGGTCTGAGCAGAAGAGACGTTTTCCAAAGACATAACAATCTAAATATTTTTAACAGTTACTGTAAATAAAATACAGTAAATATGAGTTTGTGGTGTGGTTACTTTTCAGTAATTATCACAGTCAAAGCTGACGAGCTCTCAAATGAGAAAAAGCAGGATGGGATTCAGGCTGCAACATCCTTCCAGAATTCCAGCTAATCTGTGACTTTCAATGCATTTGGAGCCACAAAGGTTGACTACCTGAACAAACCTGCAAACACAAAAAAAGCATTATTTTTCAAAGAAGCATTTACAGAATTTCCTCCAATTTTCAATCTTTTTGGTGCTGTATGCATATTTGATGTTAATAAAAATGTTACATACTACATCTGAACACACCTACAATAATGGGTTTGATTCCAGGGGCAGTTCTACGGTGAGTGGATATGCTAGAGCTTAGCCCAGAGACATTAATAAATCACAATACACAGGATACACTTCAAATAAAACCGGCTACACTAAAAAGATACACTGGCTTTTTTTAAAGAGACAAGTATAGTTAGAATCTGTTCCTACAAATTGCATGTAATGATAGAGACTGCTGATTCATTCAGGAACAAAGTAAGAAATGGTTTTTATGTTTTATAAATGCTTCAGTGAATCTTTGATTCTAGGTGTTCAAAAAAGTGAAATTAATTCGGTAATAAACACTGTTCTGTGAGTTAATAGAGAACAGCAACTAAAGTCAAATTACTTAGCTAATTTAGTAACATCACTAAGTTGATGGAAGCTAGGCGTTTCTAAATTAGTTAACTTATATTAACTTACCAGATGATATTATCATCAATAGCATTCACAAGGCTACAAAATACACCTCCGACGTTGCAGAACACGTCCAGACTAGAAACCTGAACATAAACAAATGAAAAACCAGAAAATATGGTGTAAAATCTCACTGAAACATTGGCATTGCCTAACACACCAGTACTTAGTATTTCACCTTAATTCGCTGTTAAAGTTAAATGACTACTGGCCAGACAAGCTAACTTGCATTAAAGCGCAAGAAGAAAGATGTTTCTCAGTTTACCTACAGTTTATTTCGACTAGTATAGGTGACCTTAACTTACTCTCCACTCGATGTTGCCAGTGTTTTGGTGGAAATCCGGCCGTCATTCAAAAAAAAAAGGCTCCAACTCCTGACATGAAAAACGAAATGATAAATAAATGTTAGTTTGCTGTTGATACGTGAAACCAATCTTGAAATGTCTTAATCTTGCATGAAACAGTAATAAAATACTAATCTTGCATGAAACGGTAATAAAATACTAACCTTTATGCTAAGTTAATGGTGCAACATCTCTTTCGTCTGCCTCCACTTCAAAGAAATTGCCATTGGTCAGTTATTCGCGGGCAAGTAAATTTAATTTACATTTACAGTAGTGTACTGTACAGTAGTAAATAAATAAATACAGTAGTGACCATATATTTCCCATATTCCTTTGCCATTTACAGTAATATACTGTTTGCACGTACTTACTGTCTTTACAGTATCTTACTGAATATTACAGTAAAATACTGTTCAAATGACAGAAATCAGTTACAGTGTAATTAAGGTTGGAATGCACGACATGATTTGTTGACTAGTTTCACAAATCACTTGTATATCAAGCAGACTTTGATTGTATAGCTTCAGGACATCAAACAATATGAATGAATCAATGCTTGTCAGCATTTACTTGTACAATGAAAGGCTCAATGCACAGATCCAATCTTCTGACATATCTGATTTTTGTCTCACCTGCTTACATAAACTTAAAACATGGCATGTATACAGTATCTGCATTTGCATTCACTTATGATTTGTTATTGCAGAATAAAATGGTTTAGTCTGAAGAGGTGATCAAGGTTGCATCACCCTGAAGGGGTTCATTTTGCGATAACACCTGACTAAAATGTATGTAATGCATTATTCCACTTATTACAAGGCTACGTCCGGTGTATGTAAATAATTTGACAAAATATTGACTTGAGGTTAAATATCACATTAGCTCCCTAAACAAAAAGTGTACAGGAAGAAAAACTGTTGCTAGCAAGTGGCTTTTAGCCAAAACTAGATAACAAACACTAGACTATCACTTAAGGGATACAGTATAATAATACCACTTATTATATAAATAATTAACATAATTAAGGCAAAATAAGATAATGGTTTGAACTCTTAAAACCCTCACCTGTTTATTATAATCTATTAACATGTTCAAAGCAATCATCCTGACAATAAGTTAAACCCAGCAATGATATTACAGGACAACTAAAACTGAAAGCTAATAAAAAGAGTTAAAAGAGAAAATGTCATTATATAAAATTCTGATGGTAAGAAAATTAAAGGCAATACAAACTACATACACACTGCTGATGTTGTTAACATTAACAATTTAAGAAACAAGTATACAAATAGTAATAATTGTCACGGTTTGAAATGAAATTAAATCACCACTGGCAGCACAATTTATTGTAATGCTTTTCCCCCAGATGGTCAGAACAAAAGTGGCAGACTTGTTACTTAATCAGATGACACTATCTGGTGAAAATACTTATTTGGGTCATTTATTCCAAGACGTAAGCTAGAATCTGAATATCCACACCGGTGAGGTGTTAGATTAAACATTAGATTCATTCACCCTTTCAGCCGTGCTGATGCACAAACCACATAATAAAAAATAAAAGTAACTGCAATTGCAGGTTTCAAACAGAGATGGAGACAAAGAGGCAAAACATATGGAACCGCAGCTTTAAAACTTAACAGGACGCAAGATGCCAGCAGCTGTGTTTGTATGAAATGAGACAGTGAGTCTGTGGTCTGATACAAGAGACATGAAAGAAGTGGCGACTTAAGGTACCCAGATAAGCATTAGGTTATTCTGCATTGCTATTATCATGAAGGGAGACATTCCAGAATGGCCAGTCATGATAATTAGAGTCAATCATTCCAGAGGGATGTGAAATATAAAGGTTTCACCTAAATAAATTGATTATTTACAGTACTATGAAGTACTAAGGAGAAAAGTTATCTTTATGGGTAAATGTTGCCCTTATATACGTTTCAACTTACTGCTAGTCAGATGTCCAGATATCAGATATGTATCTGATTTAGACATTTAGAAGTGTTTTTTTTCGTTCATGTGTGCAATTTTTTGTGTCTACTATAGTGTGACAGCATCTTTTGATAGTTTGAGTTGATTTTAGAACATATACTCTATGCATGTCATGTGTCCTCTAGTTAAGAGGTGCAAGTTTATGCTGGGAAAAACCTGAAAACCTGTAGTATGAAATCCTCAGTCATTTTGTGTATGAGCTCATTTCTGTACCCATTTACAAAATCAGTGTATAATGCCTAGTGTTTTAAAATCTAAGATTGAGATTTTTAAAGTTGTGTAGTGTATTCCAGCCGTTAAACTCAATATGTAATCTAGGAAGGCCCTCTAGAGTGCAGAAGAACCATAAGAAAGCAGCTCTGCTTTTCGCTCACCAAAAAGAAGCACTGAAAGAAATCGCCATGACAGGATCGTCCGCTCAGACACAGAACCCCTGTAGAGCACCGGGGAGAGAGCCCATCACCCTGAGCACTTCTTCAATACCGACCCACTGAGCCCAGAAGAGCGAGAAAGAAGAACCCGTCGAGAGAAGCTGCAAAGTTTAAGCCTGTATTGTGTGAAACCCCGCAAAAACTCGGCCTTGCTAGATTACGACGGACGGCCATTTTGTGCTGCTGTCCACGCGGAGTCTGGGTGGTACTGCAAAATGAACAAAGAGGAAGTTCGTAGCAGAACAGAAAACAAACGCATTAAATAAAGGATTAGGGTTGGAGAATTTGTTTTTGTTGAACGGCAATGCATCTTTGCAGCGCTTTGATGATTATTGATAACCCGGTTTAGATGAGCTCTTTGTAAAGGCTGAGATAGAGATGTTAAAAGCTCATTTCACCTGGCTTTTACTGGATTTCAAGTGCTTTGGATTGCAAGCAGAGAAATTATTTTTGTTTAGTATATTCCAAGTGGAAGCTGAGAAAAGCAAATAGAGAAATGCTATAGTGACACCTGCTGGTGTGTTGTGTATATTTTCATAATTGTTTTCATTTTAAAAAAGCCATATTTAAGAACACAGACATGCAGGTCTCACCTCTGTGACAGGAACATCGTCTCTGAGCTCTGTGCAGTGGGAGGCCATCAGTCCAATCACTCGCATCACTTTGCTCCTTCTAAAATACAAATTTGAACTATTAAATGGCTCTTATTGCAGCTGTTTGTTTTATTAATGCTGTTCCGTTTTCTTCAAATCTGTCAATTTAAAGAAAAACATTTTGTTCTATCAAATATATTATTTCTTTCTTTGTGGTCTACTTATTTTTTTTTACTCTTAAAATCTTAAAATAAATAAACTTACAGTTTAGTAAACCTTAAACATAGATTTATAGACTATACTAAATTAATGTTTTTGTGTTTTTTTAATGAATTTATATCCATCTAATAACCTGCTGAAAATTCAGATTAGCCATCACAGGATTATTTTGGAAAATCAAACTTAAACTAAACTTTTAAACTGTATTGCATATTATAGCACCGCTTTAACAAACACCCTGTGGTAAAACCGCTGTAACGCACAACCTCCAGTGGCATTCTGCTTTATTTTACTATTTATTTTGCAATACTGTCTAACCACAGCACATCGGTCTTAAATTGGCAGTGTTTAATGCTGGTTTTCAGTGTAATTTAAAACTAAAATTGTTCTGTCCGTTGCTTGGTGACTGTAGTGCAGAGATAGAGGCTGTAATCCTGTGAGGGGCCAGTGAGACACATGCCTATCATTCCTTCCACTAAGAACCAAATGGACTGAGGGGAGAGAGAAAGGCACTACATTTCTGTGAGCAGACACTCCAAGACCGGCACCATTACTGTAGTGTCATCCTAGAATATTACACCATAGTTATAGTTATTATCTAGTTAAAGTGTGAAGCTAATTTTTACTCTATAAAAAGGTAAAATTATACAATTTGATAGCTTATGTATTTGATCAATTAAAGTAATAGTACAAAAAGTTTGAGCACTGTTACCTTCCACAGTATTTTTTTTTTTCTACTATGGAAGTCAAAGGTGAAATTACACACAATATTGAAATTAAAACCAAAAAAAAATAAATAAATCACTATACAAAAATAAAATAATTATATAAAGATGAATTGTAATACTTACATATCCCAGTTCGGTGCATGTCGCATCTGTTGAACCAGCACAGGCAACTATGGCAAAAAGTCACAGGTCAGTATATACATAGTATATAGGTATATTACAGGTGATTTAGTAAAGAGCTGGATGAGTGCTTGTGTGCCATAATAAATCAGTGTTGTTCTCATATCAAGAAATTATTTCAGACTACAAAATAATCAGTCACATGAAATTTACAGCTCAGTGACTGCTTCCAGAAAAGCCTATATCTTGAATGCTCAATTGCAAAAGAGATGAAAAAAAAGCTGCTGGTGGAGAGACACCTGGTGGCCAGAGGAGGGAAATACTGTGTCCTCAGTCTATTTTTAACTAATTACACAATTTTTTTGTTGCAAATGAAGATTTGTGTTTCTACTCAATCTTCATGCCACAAATTTACCATTCAAATGAAAAAAACAATTACTTTAAATGATAAACAGATTTAAATTAGAAAGGATGAAGGTGCAATAAACTGGTTTCATAAAAAATATTGTCATTTGTTTTTCGAAGATGAATTAATGTTTGGAATTGCACTTGGGTGAGTAAGTGACAGAATCTTCCTTTTGAGGTTTGAGGATTGTGTTGTAGTGCTTTATTTTAGGTTATTAAAGACAACCCAGAAGGTTACTGCTATGCATTTCATTATTACATGGTTCTCTGGAAAACCAATCAAATGTTATATAGAAATACACAGGGGGAAAAAATAATTTTACAATGCAGTTTACAATGTATAACAACATACCAGTGTTTGTATTGTTACTAAAGTAAACCCCTTCACTGTGACACAAGATCAGAGTTACACATAAAACCTGCTCATCCTGTTATGGTTTTTGTTATAATGGCAATATGACTATACATTGATGGCTTGTGTCTTACCAGCTGGGAGTGTATGAGGCGTGTGGCTGTCTCTCTGTGGTTACAGACAGTGCACAGGTAACAGAGAAGGTTGAGTTTAGTGCGTGGTGCTATGGCATTGGCTGATCCAGCCCTGTCTACTGACTCCAGGACAGCACACACCTGTTGCAGGAACTGAGACCAGTCCTCAGAGTTCAGACAGGACAACCGTTCAGCTAAGAGAGAGAGACAGGGAGAGTGACATTTGTTTATTTGTTCTTTTTTTTGTTGTTGTTTTAACCCAACCAAATGCAATGTAGCATAAACATTTTTACAAAATTATAAATTACACAAAAAATGTACATGTAAAAACATTTTATGCTGCCATCACACTAAATCTAAAATGTATCATTTAATACATCAAGCTTTTACGGCTCATGTAGTGTGATGCAGAAATAAATGGAGGGAAAGAAGGGAAAAACACCTCAATTTTATAAACTACACCAAATTGCATATTTTGGCCTCTTTATATAATTGAGGTGAAATCTGGAATTGAAAATGAATGAGATCTTCACAACAGTTTAGCAGACTTGCTCAGATAAAATGCATGTAAATACATGTTATCATACTATCTCATCTATGTGTCATTGTATAACCAATAATATGTTTTAGTAAGATGTAGAGTTGGGGTACTCGGAATCGCACTTGGACTCAATTTGAGACAAATGATTGCTCAAATGTTACCTAGACAACGCTACGCATTTGGCAGGATTGAGCAATTACTATTCAGCTTTTCCGACTAAACTTGTCTGAACTTGCTTACGCGTCTTACACTACACTTAAATCATATTCTATCACAGATGAAAAATATTGTTTATTAGGCTACTGAACATTAAAATAAACACAATTTTGTGTGCATGTCTGATATCTGGTAAAGTCGTGTTTATGAGTGCAGCGCTGCTGTGTATAGGCTTACTGCTGTTACCAAGGACACCACTATATCGCAAAAGCGCCTCCTGATGGCAAAGAATCAATAATTGCACTTTTAATAAACCAGATAGAAGTTCTGATCAGCATTTGTTCATAGCAAAGAGCACTCTCAACTTTTCCCTCAAATTTTAAGGTTTACCAAGTGATGCAAAATTTTGTGGGCTTCACGCACACACATGTACACCCCTGGAAGCCTGCAACCAAAGTGCCCCCCATATAACAAATCCAAATTGATCCCCTGATTAAATGCCTATAGGATGTTTCTATATTTTTATAGAGACCAATAACATTTTAACTACATTAAGTAATTAAATTACTGTTTTGTAAAAGCTGTTTTGGCAGCTTTTAGAAAAATAATGTTTCTAACATACTTTCTGTAAAAGTTTTGGGTCAAAACAACTAAAACAGTAACTTTTTTTTTTTTTTTTGGTGAAAAACATGTCCAGACAGTGAAAATTGGAATTGGACTTGGACTCAACCTTTTGGGACTCTGACTTGAGTCCGACTTGACTCGAACATGTCTCGGACTCGACTGGTGAAAGACTTGGACTCGACTGGGACTCGAATTTGGTAAACTCAAACCCAACACTAGTAAGATGATATAAAATATAATATATATATATATATATATATATATATATATATAATCCAGTCACAATGGTTAATGAGTCAGTAAGCTTAACTTAAAAACTAGATCTGTACGATACGTAAAAAAGAATTTGTTGGGTATTTTAGGTGATCAAATAACACTAGATCTCTCAGTTTACCTGAATGCGCTGGTACGCAAAGCGTTTTGGGGTCAAAACGAACTGGAGAAGTCTTTAAAATCTAAAAAAAGCAGAGCAGCAAAATAACATAAGTGTTGGTTAGCACATATTAGCACAATAAGTCTCTTCGACATGGTGTTTAGATTCAGAAGGTCTCTTTACCTTTGGGTTATCCATAATGGGAGTCATTGTAAGGTCACTGTCTGTGTATAAAAGGGATTTAATGCAGGCGTTCATGTCAATCTGTTCCTCCAACATAACACTGGATTCCTATGAACCATAAAAAACCACTGTGAGCAATCATTTCATAGCAAGTTTATCCAATCGGGATCCTGGAGGGACAACTTCATGCACAAGTTAGCTTCAGACTGCTCCAGAACAACTGCCAGGTCTACTGGATTTTCATGTCATTTTTAAGACCTTGGTTAAATGGTAAAACATTAGAAACCAAGTTCATAAAATAATACCTTAACTTAGCTTATGGCAGCTGTTTTAAAAACAAAAAAGGCAATAATTCCCATGTTTTTGCCATTAACGACAGAAATATGTTACATGATTAACTGAAGCACACTGAAGCTGGAAGTGGGAAATTTCAATTTGGATGTTCCCTTGTCTGGACTGTGCCATAGGGTCTGAAGAAGGGTGTTTCAATTGACAGGTTCCTACATAGTGTTCAGAGCTCCTTAATTACTAAGCAAAGGGATATTCATCGGCATTTACCTAACTTAACAAAATGTGTACATTCTGAACAGCCTGTGAAGATAGAGTTATAATCATCTGAACATGCATACATTTGTGTATACAGTATAATAGATCTAAAAGGCATTTATATACATATTGGAATTATTTTTCCAATATGTAATGTTCAATATGCCCAGTAGATGGTGCTGTGGTCTAACAAAAGAGACTTGCGACGACAGAGTATTTAAGCACTTCTGGTTGTGGATGTGATAAAAACAGACCTGTGGTTACTATAAATTACAGTGGAGTTACAGTCAACTAGAGTCGCTGTACTTATGGATATATCCGATTTACGGAGCTTCAAAATAATGGCCACTATTCACAAACATTACCAAGCTTGGAAGAGCCAGGATACATTGTTTTTAGTACTCTGGCTTTGTTTGCTGAAAAAAGAAAGTCATAAACACCTAGGATGGCTTGAGCAAAATATGCCATAATTGTTTAACATTTTTGGGTGAACTATTCCTTTAAATCATTGCAAGCTTGTCTGAGAAAAATAAAGTTTAAGTAAAGCTAGAATCGTTTGTAACTTGGTTTGATACTTTGTTATAATGGAATGAAAACTATACCTTGTAACTTGGGTCCAAATACATTTTTGGGATGACTGAATGCTTTTGTTTGTGAACTCACTTGAATTTCAGAGCCTTTGTCTTCTGTCTGTCGAGCCGTATTGCTTGTTCTCGGAGTTGCTCTGGAGCTGTTTTAAGATACAAAAACTACTGAAATACACTGGAATATCCCCCGCAGACAAAAGTTAATTAAGAAAAAAAAGAAAGAAAAAAAAAAACACTTCTTTACAAAACTAAAATTGTATTTTATATAGTGGTGGGAAAACAGACAATAT
>JAUCMT010000032.1:6031425-6051708 GCA_032357475.1 Enteromius thamalakanensis
TGGGACGGGACAGGATTTCTTTCTATGGGAGTGGGACGGGACAGGAGTGAAAATCCACTCCCGTGTCATCCTCTAGTGCGCTCGCGTATTATTGGCATATTTGCCACCATACGAGTCTCGCTGACTGTGGATCACGTGCACAATCACATACAGCAGTAACCGGTGGGGGCGGGGCTGCATTGTTTTCGCTGCAGGTACACACAGCCTAGTAGGGAATCCTGCGCTTTCACATTAACGACACAGAAAATGCACATATCGTAGGAACGGTATCACTTTTTTTGTTTGCAAAAACTGTGACTTTTTCAAACCGCGGTAAACCTTGAAACCGGTTATCATCCCATGCCTACTCCATACTAAACAGGAACAAGAAAATGATCATAATCATCTTTCAAAATGAAAGTCTTCCTCATTCTTAAAATATGCAGACTCCTGGTCAGTTAACAAAGCTCTTTGTTTAGGCCCACTCACAGCAGCTGACACCGGCTCAGAACACAATCACAGCTCAACGTCAGCACCACTTCACACTTACAGACTTCATCAGATCTGCTGGAGCTTTTCAGTCTACTATATTTAACCAATATGCTTTGTTTTAAAACACCAACATGCACATATTTGTGTCATCCTTTCCTGACATACATTTAAATGATCCATAACTTCTGCCCCTTTATATTTTATTTTTATATTTAACAATAACGGCCCATTTATAGTTAAAAGCAATTAAATAACATATGCATAACTGTCCAAGAGTCAAAAAAAAAAAAGCCTTCAGAACAAATTAAACATATGTGTTCTGTTCTCAGTGGAGGAAGCACCAATACCAGTGAGAAAGCCTTCTATAACCTGCATTTATTGTGCTTTCTAGGGTGGGACAAAGGCTTATTGTCTAAGCATTGTGCTGAACACACAGGCAGTGTATGAAGTGTGCCACAGGGCTGTTTGCCCACTCACTGCATCAGTACTAGACTGAGAGCATCTGTGCACAAGAACATCTATAAAGACATATACAAACAGCAGACTCTTTAAAGGCTTTCAGCATTGGCCACAAGGTCAGAAGCACCAAAACTGATATTCCAATGTTCATCAAATATACCTGGATGTCAGTGAAACACCATCCTGCTCTTTTTCCATAGTGGTGCTTGTCTCCGAAAATGCTTCCCTCCAGAACCGGTGTGATAATAATAGGTCCCAGCTTAACCTACAGATGACCGTAATATAGGAGATTCACAGATGAAGCTACACAGTGCTAATGCAATGTGACAGGTTCTATGGTGTGGAAGTAATAAATGCTTTTATTGCAGGTCACATCACTCATGGTCTCGGAGCAAAAGTCTGAGACTATGATTTACATAATTTATTTGAAATTAAATAACTGAAAAGACCATGTGGTGTCAGCCAAGCTCATATTCATAAGTAATGAGTAAAATGATTATCATTCAAAAAGAGAAATAGCAGTCTAGAAAAATTATTGCATTAACACCTACATAACTATGAGAAGAGACTGAGTAAAATAAATGTTTTACCTTTTCACAGGGTCCTTCTGAAGTAAACCCATTACTAGACTCTCAAACTCCAGACTGGACTGTGAGTAAGCAGGTTCTTAAAAAGGAAATCATAGGTTATTAAATGTTTAATAAAGGAACACTTAAATGCCTTTAAGTAGATGTGTCAGACCTTTTTGTCTTAGGGGTGGAGGATCTTCATTTAAAATGAGATCAATTAGACCAGTCACACTCTCAGAGACAAAGGGTGATTTTCCTAGGAAACAAAAAAGAAAACGAGACAGAGAATTAAAAATAAAAATCAACAATGAAAGTAAAAGCTGTGGATTAAAAAAAAGCTGTGGATTATGTGTAACCTGTGAACATCTCATATAGGATGCAGCCTAATGCCCACAGGTCACTGCAGACACTGGTGTCTGCTCCTCTCAGCACCTCAGGAGCACAATACACAGGAGAACCTGCCAAAAAAAACAAAGTTCAGACATCACAGCCTATCTAAAACCTTAAAAAAGATCTGGTTGTTATTAGATATATGATTGATAAAGTAATACATTTCGCTAACCTTTAATTCTGTTCTTGATGTTTCGTGAAGAGATAATGTTTTCTTTGCTGTCTCCAGCTTCTGTCTCCTCTGCCATCACAAGAGAGAAGAACTCCTCTAGACTTTCTCCTTGAGCTTTGGCCAGGCAGAAACTAGAGTACTTCAGAGTTCCCGGTCCATCCAACAAAATCTATGTGAATATACAGTGGCATTAGCTGAAAAACGGCAAAAACTTGCAGCATAACAAACGTTGTCCTCACATGTTGTCTGGTGTTTGTTTAAATAACAACGAGTAGGTATTTTTATAGCACTTTCACTTGTAGAAAAACTCAAGAAAACCAAACAAAATGTAAAAACAAACATTCAGATAAATGTCAAGGAAGGAAAACAAGCAAGATGGCAAAGTGGTGCATACTGAAGGACTAATGCACTGAACAGCATCATGTGGTATAATGAAGTCTGGGGCTTTAACGGATGGAAAATATACCAATTAAGAATAAACAAAAGTTTAAGAATTTTGTCCATTAGGAATTGACTATTATAGTTATTTGTTAATTATTAATTTCTGAAATCTAATGTAAGTGACAGGTCACTGGTGGGAAGGGAGAGATTGCTATCAAATACTTGTGCTGGTGCATAAAGAAAGTTATTTAAAAAAAAAAAAACAGAAGCAACCCACTGTTAAACTCTGTTTAGGATGTAATGTGACACCGTACATACTCTAGCCCAGGATGAACATATGTGGCAATGGATCACCTAACGGGTGTGATACTTATACCTTCGCAGGAGTAAGATCTGAGATAACAATGCCAGAGTCGTGGATGTATTTAAGACCTTTAATCAGGTCAATGGCAAACTCTCGCACTACTTCCTCAGACAGACATTCATCTTGAGCGATCAGTGCTGCCAAGGATCCACCTAAAAAGAGCAAAATGTTAAAGCCAAACATAAACACAAAAACATACAGTAAGCATTGGATTTTAACAAATAAAAAGCAAGATGGGATTAAAGCAGATACAAGTTTATAACAATTTTAGGGATCACTGGTATAACAAATACTATTATTTAAGTTTTTTTTGTCATTTGCATTTATGTTTTTGATTATTTTTACCACATCAAGTTAAAACAAACATTGTCCCTTTGATTTGTTGCCTTTATTTTAGTTTATGTAGTTTAACTTTATGTGAACTAATAACCTTGAATCTCACCTGTGCACATCTCCACCACCAGCCACAGATGGTTGCTGGTCTCATACCATTCATAAAAAGACACCACATTGTCGTGCTTAATGTCATGAGCAAGTCTCACCTGTTGAGATAATGTGACATTTATCAAACACAAAAGTACTGTGTTGGGTAAACACTTTAAAGTGCATGCAAAACATTGTTCAAAACAAAGAGCTTAACAACTGCGCTTGTACACACGTGGTTTGTGAGTTCGGGTCTCTTGGATTTGTCACTACAGATGATGGCCACGAAATGTATGCTGCCTTTCCTTCTTCCCTTATAAACCACCGATCTGCTACCTCTCCCGATCTCATCATACAAAATAAAGTTCTCCATCTACACAGGGATGAACAGCATAAACATTAAAGCCAAAACAAGCATCTAAAACCCATGCCAGTTTTGAATTTGAATTATTTCAGATGAAGAAACACACCTGAGACTCACGTGAAATTGAGAGCTCGAGCTCACCAGTAGCTTACAGCACTAACGTTAACTACTAACGCAACTTCCTGAACATGGAGTCACTATGAATCACACAACGAATCAGTATTACAGAGACGAATCGATTAACACCATATTTTAAGCATTTAAATAATATATTAGGCTTAAAATAGGGGTTATTGTCTTTTACATAAGTTCCCTTTCGCGCCGCAGACAACTGACAAACGGACACAAATTAGAAGCGAAACCAACTCTCATGAGGGGAAGTCACCTAAAACCGTTTTAAAATGGGGGTTATATTTACAATTGTACGATATAAGTGCATTTTTACATAAAATATTTATATTTTTAAACGTTAAATATGTAAAAATACAAGATAGCCGCTTGCCATTTTATCATCTATTTAATAAAGCAGTATTTATACACCCCTACTATTGGACGGCCCCTCGTTGCTGGGATACAGAAGAGGACGCATTTTTAAGTTTAGGAAACAGGTTCCACTGAGCATGCGCACCTGGAGAACCAGCCATTGGTTGAACACATCAGAATCTTAACCTGTTATATACACCTGCTTCTTTATTTTTACTGTTTGCATTATTGTTGAAGTATTTTGTTAAGTAATTTAGTAGTATGTAACCATATAGATTAAAATTCATTTTTTAGTGTGAGACAGGATATTGAGAAAGGAATGCGTTTACATAATGTTCATTAATGATATTATGAAAGTTTGATTTTATTCGTTTTACATTTTATTTCATGTTGTGTTTTGGCAGTTAACATGTACTAACATACTGCGTGTAAGTCAAATTTAACCTATTTTAAAAACTAAAATTGAATGCCCACTACTTTATAGTGGGCATTTTCTTTTATTTAAAAGAAAAGAAAATGAGGAGGCAGTCAAATACGCTGTGTTCAACATTTTTTTAGTTGTGAAAGAGTTGCAAAAGCAACAGAAAGGATTGGGAGTGGCGTCACAGTCAGAGAGGGTGAGAGAGAGAAAGAGAGAGAGAGAGAGAGAGAGAGCAGTTTAATGTCTGGGGCGGAGATCGTGTAGCGTGTGATACCGGCTTTTCGCATGAGATTCTGGGCATCATAACGTTCTTAGCAGTGGCAAGAGTTCATCTTCTTTATTCTTTTTTCTTTCGCTCAGAGCTTCGCTGAGGTGAAGTAACTTACAGATGCTCAGATCTCCTAAAGAACATAAATACCAAACTAGGCAGGATCGCTGTGCTACTTTTCATACAGCAGCAGCAGGTCTTTTGAAAGGAAGCCGGGGCTCACTGTCTTTGTTTTCAGATAATTACGAAATAATGTCAACTACGTCGTAAAAAAGTGCATTAGTTAAACAGCCTACCGAATAATTTGGGTTAAAGCTAGCTGGTTTAGAAAAACAGGATTGTCTTTTGCGATTTAAACGACTTTTCAAGTAAACCTGCATCTGACCTGGACCATTTACTTTGGCTTAAAGGACAACCTCCGTGTTATGGTAAGATATTATACATCCATATATCATACACAAACGCACACATCCCCATTAATAAATATGTTTAGCCATTGCAAATGACTAGCATTGTTTATTAAGATTGTCCAATAGCGTACACCTCCTGGCTGTATCCCAAAATCTAGTGAGCTGCCTAGCTAGCCAGCAGACTGGAACTTGCTTAACGATGGCCAAATGTGCTGCCACCGGCTCATTTGTTTTTTTTCGGACACATCCTAAACTTTAAATGATGCTTTGCTGGTCCAGGACCAGCATAGTTTGCTTGTTGAGTTTTAAAGCACATTTCTGCTCACGAGGAAGAAGTGAAAAAGAAACACTCTAGTCTGTCTTGCTTGTTCCTCTCAATGGAGAAACATTTATCCTATTACTTGACTTCAAGCCAAACTAAAAACTTAAGCAAGCAGCTTTTAATAAGCTCATGCTACAACACAAGCAGATTATAGAATCTGATTACATCAATCTACTTTCTTTAATACTTTTAAGATTTGATTTCATTGGTGTTACAGCAATCCATGGTGAAACTGTGACCATATTTGACCTTTCCAGTAAAGCAATACTTTCAAAAAGTTGTTTATACTGTTTATATATTGCTTTTGAGAATATATTAAGCCTTGTAAGATGGAAAACATGGACTTCTGAAACTAAAATGAGTTGTTCATGGTAGTGTAGTGAAGATAATGACAGTGATACCATATACAAGCAGATGGAATAAAGTTCATGACCCCTTCGTCCTACTATTTTGGTGATGATATCAAACATCACACATCAAGAGGACTGTGTTACTGCCCATGCAAAAATAAACATGATGAAATGTAAGACACAACACACTATTTTACTGGACTCATATAAGTATAACATATAAATTTTGCCAAAAGTATTGTTCAGTAACATGCTGTTTAAAGTTAATTTTCAAAGTCAGTGATCCAAAACAGTAGAAATTCCACTGACTTGTAATGTTAACGGCTGCACGTGTAGTGAATGATTAACAAATCATATTGTATCCCAAAGTTCTGCTGATCTGAGATTTAATCCATGCATGTTCTAAACTTCAGAATACCATTGCTTATGCTCTGCTCTTGTACACCGTGTTGCTCTGAGGATCATGTAAAAAGCTGAAGTGAAACAGAAAGTGCATGATTTCTTAATCTAGCACAGATTACGTTCTTGCCTACTTTCTTTTTATTGCATCAAATGCTCAACTATACTAGTGTCTCACTTTGTTTTATAGTCTCATGAGTCGCAGACAGCTGGCTCTTCCCTAGAGACCAAGAAAGCATCTGTAGTGAGACATATGAGTGCACGCTGTCCTTCAGGGTTATTTGTTTCTGCATGTGTGGTTTGCTTTCATGAGCACGTGTAGTTCATGCTGTAACAGCCGAGAGTCATACGTCCTCTCTCATAGAGGTCAAGATCTCTTTCGCTCACATTAAAGCCCAATCCCAATTCTATTTTGTACCCATTTGCCTTCCCCTCGCTCCTTCCCCTTTTGAGTGACATGCATTTGCAGTGCACAATATCCAAATTCTAGTGATTTGTTGGCTAATCAATGTTTTTAGTGATTTATAGGCCAATAAATACTTTGTTTTGACCAAACCTAGCCTAAATTGTATGTAGGGATATTATGTGACACTGTAGGATACTATGTTACTAAAACACTATTTCTTTTTACCCATTTGTTTGCCCATTCGCAGACACATTAAATGCATTGAGTAAATGCGTTTTCAATTTCTTGTTTATGATTCCCAGGTTATGAGACATTATAGAATTATCCATAACCTGGTTTGTAGATAATCATCTATGCAATGTAAATGATAGCCTAGGTAATGCCTCTGTCTGCTCAGAGAGCATTGAGAGGTGAAAGGCCACAGCCTTCAAATGCACTCAATTGATTTTTCTAAAAGAGTTTATCTGAATACTCATTGTTTTCTTGATTGCAGTCTCATGAAGGTCATATGTAACCTCTGAAGAAACTGTGCTCTTTCTTTTGCTCGTCATTGTGATTTGTGTATCTTAATCTAGAGGGAATTGAGCTTCCTGAGTAACGCACTCAGTGTGCACTTAGACAGACCTTCTTCGTGTCTGCTGTATTTGCCATGTGTGTTGACAGTACACAAATAAATGCAGGATATTGGCTTCGGGTCGATATGAGTAATCTTATATCTGTGACTTTTCAAACATTCTGGGGTCTGTTTCTGGTATCAGCATCACAATTTGTCTTGCAGTCAGTAGTTATTATACAAATTGTATTTGTGTGCACTCATGCACCAGATCTCGGTATAATGGAATTTGTGCTTTATTAAAGCAGCTAGCTTTAATCGCGTGCTATTAATAGAGCTTATCTGTGTCTCTTCCCTTTTCCGTTACTTCTCAGATGATTTAAAGAGACCACTTTCATATACACCTCCAAGCAAAGGTTTGGAGTAGGTTTTTTTATTAGGGATTTGAGCGCATAGAGCTGAAACCCTACTGTAATTGTAAGGATTTTTTAAAACTGATCGTTCAACTGATCGCTACAGTGCAAAAACAAAAATTGCTGGCATTTTTGGCTATGGCTCATAAACCTTTGTCGTGGACTTTTCACATCGTCGCAATCCTTGCATTAGCCCAAACTAAGGTGCACAGGCTCGAATTTTGCTCGTTTTAACCATAACTCACTTTTACGAATTAGTCCTAGGTATTTCACCCGATCCAAACCAAACCACTGCAGCAATAATGTGTGGACATTGAATCTCAATAATTATATTTAAAAACTTTACATTTTGATTTTGGCGCGAAATAGTAGGCCAATTATATATCGGACTATAACTCTGGAACAGAATGTGATATCTTCACCAATCAATCAATCAATTTTATTTATATATTGCTTTTAACAAAACAGATTGTAGCAAAGCACTGAACATTATCAAGTAGGAGAACAGAGTGATGGTAATGTATGATGATGAGATTAAACTATTTATTTATTAAATGCAGAGACCGTCTGTAATCAAAACAATGATAATCACTGGAAATCAGGTGTCCCCAACCAAGCAAGCCAGAGGTGACAGCGGCAAGGAACCAAAACCCTCTCCATGAGAGAATGGGGAAAAAAACCTTGGTAGAACCAGGCTTAGTTGGGGCCAGTTCTCCTCTGGCCGGATCCCCAGCATCTAATTTCCAGTTCAATTTTAAACGCATGTTAGATTGTGTAAAGGACATATAGTGTATGTTTGTGTGCATTTCTTTCCAGTGATCTGTCCACAGAGCTCATCTAGGTGTTTTGGTTTCCAATGAAGATCATCTCTTTGTGCTGACAGCCAGTGCAGTGTTGACAGAACCGGTCTAATATGCTTATACGTCCTGGTTCTAGTAAGGACTCTAGCTACTGAATTTTGAACCAGCTGTAGTCTATTTATCAAGCATGCAGAACAACCACCCAATAAAGCATTACAGTTAACGCATGAATTAACATTTCTGCATTTAAAGTTGAGAGCATAGGTTGGAATTTAGAAATGTTCTTGAGATGGAAAAACACAGTTTTACAGATGTTAGAAACATGGCTTTCAGAGGAAAGATTGCTATCAAACAGCACACCTAGGTTCTAGCTTCGCTTTATTGTAGCCAAGGGAGTCATATCCTTCGCGATGTACAGAGACTGGAAGCGCCTTGCAAAAGCCCCTCCCGTGACGCAAATTTGCGTTTGCTGTGAAGCGAATTTCATGTGCGAATGAAGCACGTGAACTCAAAATAATCAAGCGTCCAACTACGCGTGAATAGCGTGATTAATTTGTGCAATGTAATGTAACGGAGCGGATCACGTGACAACACACGTGGTATTGTTTTCTAAGGGAAAGTAATCAAAATAATTGTCCTGGAAAAATTGACAATTGATACATTTCAAAGATCTAATCAGTAGCCCATGTTTTTGTAAAAAAAAAAATCTATAGTCAACACCTATCTTTTGAATTTCCTTTAATCACACAGATTACTCACAGAGAGATTTCAAACAGAGGGATGCCGTAGAAGTACATGCTGAATAAATCAGGAATTTGTTTAGTCATGGATCCAACTGAGGTCCCTTACAGTGGTCTCTTAGCAACCGTAATCCAATCGGAATATTTATTTATTTTTCTGTAATAAAGTGAGGCCTCCTCATGTTTGCATTGTCTGTCCTGTGTTCTGGAAATAATCACAGTTCTGTGTTGAAGAGACTGGTTGCACTGCTTTTTACTGCTTTATTCATCTTTTCCAAATATCCGCTTTTGCGTTGAAGCTCTGCTTCATTGTGGATACTTTTCCAATCACAGTAACTCGGCAAAAATGACCTAACACAGGCTTCACACCGTCCTCTCTTTCAAGCTGTTGGGAAATACAAGGCCTGAGTGGAAGCCAACAAATGCTTGAGGAGGAGAGCTAAATTTTGCAAATATTTTCCACATCATTTGCTTGTTGAACCAGCATGCATGAGAAATTAAGTGGCCAAATGACAAGTTAAGGTAGCAAGGAGGGGAATTATTATCAAAGAGGCTAATAAGCTACAGTGAGCCTTATCTAATTATCCTAAAGAGTGTTCCTTTGTGTCAAGTGAGAGAGTGTGGAGGGGGTAGGGCTTTAGCCCCTGCCCCGTGCCCCCCGCATGGCCCCTGCCTAAAGATGTTCCCAGAAACATAAGAGGAGGAGACTGCTTGTCCAAGACAGGGTCTGAGTAAGGTTAGACTCTCTCTCACTCATTAAACATTGTTGAAACATTAAATCTTTTATAGCATTATGGATAAAGGAACATTTGATTCTGCTGTGAACTGAGTAGTCACTTTATTAATAGTTTATGGACATCTTTCTGCACATGACTGGTGGATAATGTGTTGTTAGGTCACATGATATTCCCGAAACAGCCTTTTAGCTTGTCTGTCAGGCAGATTATTGCTTGGGTTTCAGTTAAAATTGAACATGTTTGTGTTATACAATAAATTATATAAACATATAAAGAACATATCCATGATATTTTTGTGTTTATTATATAGTTTACATAAACATAATGAAGCACTTCCTGCCAAATGATTACTGTAATTAATTAAAGAGAAAAAAGAAAGAAAAAAAAACCTCATTCTTATTTATGTAATGTAAAAAAAAGTAATGTTTGTATTTTTAGTCAATGATTTATTTAATTATTAATTATTAATTGTATGCATAATCACACAATGCAAACCAACTGGTGTAATTGTATTTATTCAATGTATTTATGAATACATTTATATATTTTAAACATTTTAAAATGTTGAAATATTTGACCAAATCATTGAAATTAAATAAAAATTGTTAGGATGTTTTACAGTACACTTACTATGATTTTTCACTTAGATTATATTACTGTATATTGATTTTCTATGGAATGTTTTTTTATTTTAATATTATTATTATTTTATTTTTAAGATATGTCTATGGGAACCACTCAAAGAATTCTCATTAATATAGCTGTTTAGTGAATTAAAAGTGTTATCTTTTAAAAACAATGTGTTGCAGGCAAAATTAGAGATTAGTTGTTCTGTAGTCAAAATATTTCCCTTTAATTCAACATCTGTTTAGTCATCAGACATGAGACTCCTGGGAATGTTTTCTGAATTGGGATCAGAGTGTGATCCCAGGACTACATCAACATCTGAAACTCGGATGAAAACAATTTATCCAACAACATATTATTGGAAACCGTGAGCTAATGCAGTTTTCTGGTTGTCATGGGATCAAAATTCTCACTCATCACACCTGCATATGGTGTCGTTTCTGAACTGTGATCCTGTCGAGTCAGCAGGTGTTTTGTTTTGAGTATACACTGCTTGTTTAATGGAATTTGTTCATTTGCCTGCCTCTGATCTTAATAGCTGGGCTTTATAGACAGATGAGAGGTTAAAAGCATCTTTAGAAGATGAGAAGGGTCTGGGCCACAGGGTGGGGAAGAATGGTGTTGAATGGAAACCAAACCATTGAACCACCGCAAGGGGGCTGTGGCGAACGTAATCCATTACTCACACATCATATGATAATCATAAATGTTTGCTGAAAGATGAAAATGAGATTTTGTAATAGAAATGCTGGAGAGAAACTAAAAAGCAAGATTTGATGTACGATGTATCACCAAAAATGTCGGACATATTGCAATCTGTCAGATATAGATAAAAATACACTTACTATGTGATCATATTTAGACAATCTTATTCTAATGCCAAAAATTTGTTGTTGTACTCCACCCACTCTTATCTATTGACAACAGGAACAATTGAAGTGTAAAAGGATGCATCCTGGTTGAACAGCTCATTTGCACCTTTGTAGAAACTTCAGAAGGCTCCCTGAGGAACAAACGTATGGTTTATTTTAAATAGCGTCCCAGATTGTGTTGGATGATTATGTTTGTTCAGAACATTTGACCATAAAGTAAACAATTTTGTAAATGAGGCACAATTAATGTGCCAATATTAGTAAAAGCAGCTACATTTTCAACCATTATAATTTCATAATGCTCAATCTGTATTAAAAATCTTCATGCATTCATGCAACAACAGTAAAGTAACGTGATTGGTAGCAAACGTTCAGACCTACCTTCTGTGAAGTGTAAACGCGCACCCTGTGTGGCAAACAGGGAAATAGGAAATGTGCTCCTTCAGCAAGGGGTGTAAAAATACAACATTGTGCATTGTGAACATTCAATAACACAGTTCAGCATACAGGAAGTCCCCTCCACTGCAGGGTTGGGTTTTATTCTGTTCCCATTGCTGTTCCACAAGACGAGCTGCTGTGAACGGTGTAATCCGCCGAACCACAGCGTGGTCCAGTCCATTGTTTAGTCCAAAATACAACAGCAAATCTGATTAAGAAATTTAGGGAGGTGCAGTGAAGGATCGTTCCTCGTTATTCATGACTAAATAGAAAACCATTCTGAAAACAAACCGAACATTTACAGCGTTGCTATATAAGTAGATTTTCTTTTTAGTTGTGTTATAGTGGCAGTAGTTTGCACAAAAGCTTTGAGGGCCAATGCTTGTCAATGGCAGCTGATTTATTATGATGTAATGTCAGTCCATTCACAGTTCCTGGGATTTGTTTGCGATTCTTTGAATCCGTTGCCGTCAGCATGATTAGGCAATGCCTCTTTGTAAAAGTGTAATCGCTTGAAGACAGACATTTTATGTCTTGTAAGGGGTTGAATTGCCTTTGAAATGAACAAGCAGAAGCCTGTTGCTGCAGGCACAAAAACAAAAATGGTTTTGCAATCCTGTATTTTGGTTTGCTTAATGTGGGATTTTAAGGTGAAGGTAATTTGCTCGTGTTGAGGCAGGTTTGTTTGTAGAGCAGATTGCATTACAGTGAGCAGTTTTCATGTGAACACAACACAAGACCTGCCCCGGGCTCATGATGTCATGAGAATAGTCCTAACACGGATGATTCTGTGTGCTCTTGAAAGAATGTTATATTTTGGGGCTAATACAATCTCTTGGTTTCAGTTGTATTATTAGGGTCAGGTTTAGGGGTAATTATTATTGGCAGTATGTGAAAACGTTATTATACATTTACTCAGTGGTGGTACTCAGTTACTCAGTCAATTTGTACTCAATTACAACTACTGTTACATTGCTGAAATAATACTCAATTACAAGTAAACGTACTGGTGTCAAAACAGTACTCTAAAAGTTCTAGTTACAAATTACTTACTATATATATTAAAAGCTCTAAAAAATGTTTGGTTGGTTGGATAGTAGTGGTTAAGAATATCTGAACACTAAACTGTGCTAATATATGCATCCACAATGTCATATAATACTGAAAAATTATAATCGTTATACTGAAATACCAGATTTTTGTTTGTTTTTTTTTAATTATTGACTTGCACAGTTTAACTGTGTATCACAAGAATTACAAATGTGCATTAATGTGCAATAAAAAAGTAAGTAGGGTAATTTTTGATTTCATGACAAGCTTAATCTTTTTCAGTACCACTGAAAAAACTACTACATAATGTATACTACCATATAGGTATTTTAATATCTCAATATTTGTCGTTTGTGTTGTTTTCTTAAGGCAATTATTAATTCAAGCTTTGAGTGGTCTTTTAAAAAGACAGGCTCGCTTTATATGATGTAGAGATTTTTATCTCTACAGGCTTTTATTTATATACATATACATTTTGATCATTCTGTATTTGTATCTTTAAAATAGGGTAACTTTGTCTCTAAAAAAAAGCTTACAGCACAAGGAGTGATGATTTCAAATTTCATTTCAAACTGAACTGAATTTACAAAAAAAAAAAAAGAAAAGTAATAAAATTATAAAATAAATGACCTTAATTTACTTGAGGTATTCAAAACATGACAACAGCAGTGATTTAACTTAAGCGGCATTTATATTGCTCTAGATAAATGAAATGTCAGATGGCTTTGACCTAATGTCAGTACAGTGTATTGATGCAGTTAGACAGATTAGGATATTTATATGTACAAATTTAAACAAATATTCCGTTCCAAAACATCTCTAGCATACTTACATTGTAAAGAAATTAAAGTTTGATTGAAGACTTTATGGTGCATTTCACTTACAGCCTATTTTCAGTAGCATTTCTGTCAGGCAGGTGTTGATCTATTTGGTTGATAACTTTTTACAAAACTTTGATATTGAATTAAAGAGAAACGCTCTACACAGCGACTACACACCGTCTGAGCACACACAAGCAATATCGGCGTGAGAGGACAGTTGATTTGTGTGCGTTAGGCCTATTTGAAACTTCACAGCCAGTTTTTTCACATTTGATGTGTTTGATTCATAGAGTTTGATTAGAAATAGAGACAGGTGCTGATTTCCTTATGCCATTGCCACTTTAAGACGTATGCTAGCATTCCTGGAATAAAAACTTCTGATCTCAGCTTTAGTTACATTGATTAGTGTGATGCTACTTGGAGTGAGTGAGAAGTCGCTGCCCAAGGTTTTACTGCCAACTTTAGATATTCAGAAGATAAACTGTTCTCATTCATTCATTAACCTGTTAATCAAGCACTTGACCTTTGCACAAAGTTTGACTACCTCATCAGGAGTCATACTGTTGATTTATAGAACCTTCAAAGGAAAAAATGCCTAAATGAAGTCTAGTGGATGCATTAGATTGGAAAAGCCATGTTTCCAGAGATTTTTTACAGTAAGATGCACTGCTGAGTATCATTAGGAAAGGCTAAGTAACATTGTGGTTCTGTTAGATGATAACCTTAGTGAATACCCCCATCACGATCATGTTTCTTGTGGCATCATATTACATTAGCTCATAATTGGCAGTGATTAGGGAAAAGACTAAGAATGGACACCAGTGTTTTTTGTATGGAAAAAAATCTGCTCTTATGGGTGGTTTCCTGCCAGAAATGAAATCTGTGAGTCACATTTTAATTCTCCCAGTCTAGCCTGAAATGAAATGTTATCGCAGTTGCACTTTTTTGAAAGTTAAGTTTGCCAGAGCCATTTTTCAGAAGGTGTACAGTAGAAGTTATTTGAGTGTGTTTTATTATTTAGATGCCAAAGATGAAAGTGTGATGACCTTGAAGTGATAGTTCAACCCAAATAAGATTTTGTCATCCTTCAATCCCTCATATTGATCCTGTAAGACTTACTTTTGCGGATCACCAAAGATGTTTTTGGTAGCCAAAGAATAATATAGATAACCAAACAGTGTTAGTCACCACTGACTTACATTTGTATCCAAAAAACTACTGAGACTATATCTCCTTTTACTGTTCCCGAGTAGTAGTCATACAGGTTTTGAGGGATATAAGGGTATGTTTATTTTTGGGTGAACTGCCCCTTCAACTAAAACATGTTCAATAAACTTAATGAACTTGGAGTCTAAAGTCTAAGGTGTCATGCATTAATTGGGTTTCAAAAGCAGAAATGTCTGGTTGTTAAAGCACCTAAATAAGTAGAATAAGTAGTAAAATGTGTGCTATTAGGGCCATAAAGTTGATCTATAAAGTTCAAAAACTTTTTTTTAGCTGGAGGTTTGTCTAGTAATGCAGTATTAGTGTTATTTCTGTGGGTGGATCTTTACTGCCAGTGTCCCAGTGTAAAGCCAGCTAGTTTGTCTTTGTCCCCTCCTCCTCTGTGTGTGTGCGTGTGTGTGTGTGTGTGCTTTGACTCAGACATTAGTAGTGTGTGCCTGAACATTCTAGACAAGAATATTTCTAGACATTCAAGTACACGTCAACAAACTGCATCCTGCTTTTATGTTTATTACACACATTATGTTTCTCTGGAATATCCCTTTAGTAAGCAACTTTATCAGCAGTAGTCTTTGTTAGCGCTCCACTGCTTTGACAGTGAATTCCGCTGTGTTGCGGCCTTGGTTGACCAGGGCTGCGATTGATCGCTGTATCGTACAGCTCTGGCAGACATGGCAATCCTAATGGCTTTGTTTGGCACTCTGCTGGTTCGGGGGTTAACTGCTGATCCCAGTACAGCAGTAAATCATGCCTGATTTAATGGAAGTGAGTGCTGAGAGCCGACTGGTTTCATTCTTTATTAGCTAAATAAATTGATGTATTGATTTTCTGGGAATCTGTGGTGTTTATTGCGCATCATGTGGTGGATACTGTTTCTAGTGGTTATGTTTATGCAATTTTCAACAAACGTTTAAATGTACAGTAACTACAACAAAATGTGTTTCGTGCCTCCCTCTTCCTCTCCAGATCAGTCCTCTCAGAGATGCTCTTCATTTGCTGACGCAGCGCTAACGCGTATCTGCCCGACGGGCTGCTGGACTGTTCTCTCTGGGCGCTGCCCTATGGCTCCTGGGGCTGACCTGTGAAAAGCAGCCAAGCTGGACACCGCGGTATCGCCCCCCACTGCCACAGCCTCAGCCCTGCCCATCCCGTTGTCCCCCCGGAACCCTCATCCTCACTGCCAGCACCTCTGGAACCCACCCACCAGTGCTCCAGACCACCAGGAGGAGCAGTATGTAAGCGAAGCCAACGATGCTTTCAAGATTTGCAGAGATGCAGAAACTATCACAGGTAAGAGTCTGCAAAATTCAGGGACTGTCAAAACAGAAAGGAAAATTCTATCATTTTTTCCCATCCGCAAGGTGTTCTATATCTGTATGCTTTTAGGACTGTTTATGTAATAAGACCATTTTTGCATAAATTTCCCCATTCAGATCAGTCACACACATTGTGTTTGTGTTTTGTGGTCCATGTAGACTACATTACCTTTGGAAAAAGTGCCAAATGAAAAATGGCTTGCTGAAAAGTAACCTGTTGCCTTTCAGAAAGACTTCTAGAGTAACTCCCCTCAGTTTTTTTCAGCATGAGTAATGCTATACGGACAGCTTATACACACACAGAGACAGCTCTATTATTTATGAAACTAGGCCACTTCAAGAGTCATAAAGTTTATTATCTGAGCTGTGCCATTCAAGCCAACACTGATGCCTGGGCTGTGCTCTTGTTAGAGTCACGTTTTTGTACCGTCAGTGCTGAATAATGTTCTTGTCATGTTAATTATCTTTATTTGGCACATTTAGCCAGTCTAGGTGAGCAGTAAAAGACTCATAAATATTTTCTCTTAAGGTTGACCCTTTTTCCCCTTTCTTATACGACCCACTAACTCTCTCACTCTCAGAGTCAGAGGTTTTACGCTTGCAGTGTTAAAAATAGCCGTTGTCTGGCTGGAATTGTGTCTGTTTGTTCCAGTGCTGTAGAGGTGCTCAGGTCTAGCATTTAGAGTTCAGTGATCATGTGCACACCATTCTGCCTCCACTTCATCGATAATGACATTTTAAAACCATGACAAGTCAGCTTTTTCAGATGTGCAATTCTTGCAAATTGATTGCACAAAACAACGGCCAAGTTAGTCAGCGTGCACGTTCAACATGAGCTCAGTTCCACACCTCTCATTAAAACCAATAAAGTACAAACATGCTGTAAATAGGACTTAGCATTTTGTTGTATTTTCATTTGGAATTGAATCCGAACTTGCAATAACTTGCAAGAATAGATTTGTGCATGGAGTGTAAAATGCAGACTTACAGACCTGTCACTTCTTGTTAATTCTTATTTGTGTGTGTGTGTGTGTTTCCTTAATATATTTTTAAAGTCAATATTGCTTTGAGAACAACATTCCATTTATAATTCTTACTGTCATAATAATTGACAAAATAATTATAATACGTTTATTTATTTATTTTCAAATAGGGAATACTGTAAGTTTGTAAATTGCACATAAGACAGTTTTAATTGTTCCTGTTGGATTTGCTTTTTTGTGTCTGAACTGAGTTTGAGTTTTTAACTGACTGCCTCTACAATGGTGGTCTAATCTAATATGGTCTGAATCAAGCTTTTATGGTGTATGTGTTACCGGCAATGTCAAGTCACTTTTATTTATATAGCAAAGCACTGAACATTATCAAGTAGAACAACAGAGTAATGGTAATGTATTATGACGAGAATTAAACTTTATTTATCAAATGCAGAGACGGTCTCTCTAGTCAAGACGACGGTAATCACTGGAAATCAGGTGTCCCCAACTAAGCAAGCCAGAGGAGAATTAACAGAAGCATGATGTTTTGTTGTATTCTCTACAGCAGCTCATTCCCTTCTACCTGAGCATCATTACACAAATGTCCATTTAGCTTGTTAATATTTCAGCTCTGTTTATTCTCATCAGTGTTGTCAGGTTTCTTGAGATGAGGTGCTGGTAGGTTAGGATGTGTCTTGCGTTCTGACGTGGTGTTTGTCGTTTCAGGAGGTGACGGAGAAGAGTGAGCGCATCACTCAGCTGGAGCAGGAGAAATCCGCTCTGATCAAGCAGCTGTTTGAAGCTCGAGCTCGCAGCGCTCATGATAGCAGCGCTCTCGACTCCACCTTCATCTGACCAGCATCAGACATCTCCAATCACTAAAGACACATCATCTGAGACCTAGAGGACTGGATTCTCAGAGCCTTTTAAACAGTCCAAAACATGATTCACGGATTCTTAGTCAGCTAAGACGAGCAGAAGAATAAACTGGATTCCCGTGTTAGGCTAGAACAAACAGAACAGATAAACACATCTGAAGTTCCCGCTCATTTCTCCTGAACAGAACGTTTATCTGAACAGCTGATTAGTGAGGGCAGGTACTTATGTAGGCTTTTCCTTTTGGTGTGATTTCATTTGGTTTACTTTAGCTGTGATGCTTTATTTAGTGTGCTGTTTTCTCTGAAAGTGTTGTTTCAAATTCCTGTCAAGTAAATGTGACGCGTACGGTGAAAAGGTTTCTTAAAGACAGGATGTAGCACAAGCAGCGACAGAACGTCTGTAATGTGATCGAAAAAGACTAAATGTAGGCTGGGATTGGTTCAGTCCATTGATTGGATGGACGTGGAACTGAAGTAGATTAGAAAAGGGTGAACAAAATGATCAGAGAAATTCTGCATTGGTCCCTAGAGAGAAGACGTTATGACGTTATATTATGACAGGTTGATTAAAAATTATGAGGTTCAAAAAATCATTTTAAATACACCTCAGAAGCATTGATTCTGTTCCAGTCCAGTGCACTCCGTGTAGCTTCGAATCTTTGATTTAAGAAAGCATTACACGCTTCTCTCAGAATAATAATAATAATGTCATTGCATCTGTGATGTGCTCGCAGATACTACAGAAAAATGGACTCTTACACCAGTTTATAAAGAAGGATATGTTTTTATTAATGGAAATTATTATGGAGGGTTGTTTTTGTTTAAATGCTTGGATTAATTTTTTAGTAAAGCAATTGATAATTGAGCTGTTAATGGCTCATTTATGATTGGCAGCTGCTCACAGACACCCTTGGTAGATAAAATGTTGAAAATCAGCAAAAATATTCCTTTAAAACCGGCTCTTCGTCTTTTATGCGCGGCTCAGTTCTCTGGTTGCAGCTGTGAAGGGCTTGTGGCTTGAATTATTGCTCATTCATACGTCATTGTTTCAGTGAGCGACGGTGAGCAATGGTTTCTTTCATTGAGTTGCCATCTTGTTTTTCAGCTGACTGATAATACAAGATTTGTACTATATTATACAGCCTATACTATATTATAATACTATTATTATAATTATATTATTATAATAATATTATATAAGCACAACATGGCATGAAAGTAGATCATGATTGATTTTCAGGCCTGAAGGTCAAACTGAGAAAGGAATGTTTTATTGTAGTAAATATGGAGAAACATTTGTTCATGTTTTAGAGTGCTGTTCAAGCATTTATACCCGTGTGCTGTATGAGATACTATTAACCTGGCCTCTGTCAGGACCTGATGATCAGTGCTGTGGCTCGTGGTTATTAGTTATGACATGGAATAAATAAGCTATCGAGTTGATGGAAGCTAAACGTGTGTCCACGTTCATCGTAATACTATCTTCAGACGATGATTGCAGACGTACAGTAACAGCAGGAGTGTTTTTCCTTTCTTTGAGCTGATAATGAAACATTCACTGGAAAGAACACAGTGTTTGTTCTCATTCTGCAGGGAGCAATAGTGCTGTGGAAAAAACGATCCTTAAATGATCGTTAAGAGACTCTAGAGGAGAACAATCAATGAAGCTGAAGAACACTAATGTCATTAGAGGCTTTATATTTGCTGCAGCTGTGTGTTTTACATGTGAATCTCAGCACTCCCGTTCCCTTTGTGTATGTAATTCACAACAAACTCTTCCATTATTAAAACATTCATTCATTCTAGATTTCTTTGCAATCAATTAAAGTGGTCTCATGATGCTATTTTAAAGATCATTACTATGTGTAAGTCAAGTCAAGTCACTTTTATTTCTATAGCGCTTTTAACAATACAGATTGTAGCAAAGCACTGAACATTACCATCACTCTGTTCTTGATAATGTATAATGACCAGATTAAACTGTTTATTTATCAAATGCATCATCTGATCTTGGTACGGACTGAGGAACAGAATAAGAGAGAGACAGACTAATATTAGCGTAGTGGTCATTCTTTTTATGATGTAACGAGTACATCATGTGTTAAGGGGAGTGTTCCCGGGTCCAGCTGATCTAATTAATGCAGCCTAACAATCCTTTAACGGATTTGATTAATAAATGTGTTCC
>JAUCMT010000032.1:6051808-6064043 GCA_032357475.1 Enteromius thamalakanensis
GTTTTTACAAAAACCCGATATTTCACACTTTGCCTAAAACCGTCAGGCATTCTATAGAATGCCGGATTTCACACATTTCCAGTAACATATGCATTAACGTTCATGACTAGCATATTCATCATCTCTTTAGCAAGTATTGATTACTTGTCATTTTCATCGTAGAAGTACATTTTCATCAGGTAGAATCTTCTCATCTGTGCAGTAACGTATGTGTGTGTGTTATACTGTGGTCAGTAGTAGGACCGCACATCCAACTGCTTTCATTCCATTCACTGGAGATAAATGCCTTACACCAAATTAACGTAACTGGCAAGTGTAACTGAATTTTTGGCACCAGCTTTAGGCTGTCGTAGTTTTTCTGTTGCCTCCTGGAGGTCTTGACAAAGAGGCCCTCATGAATTTTCTCGGCTCGTCTTTAAGGGTTCTTAGTTGTGTAACCCTATCATAATTATTATATGTGATGCGAATTTAGACTGAAGATGACTGTTTTTGGTCACTTCCTTCAGTTTACTATGTCCCTGGAGAGAAAGAGAGGGTGGGAAAGAGACCTTGAATTGGTTACTCTTTTTTTTTTTTTTTTAAACGAAGGCAAGTTTAATGTTTTGTAATGAGTTGCACCAGTCGTATTTGTTTTACTTGATCCCACAGTTCAGCCACTTACTATGAAAGCACCTTTTTCTAGAAGAATTAAGCATTTTACTGACACTTCTGCTGGTAGATCATCATGTCGTAATGCTATACAAGTATTTGGCTATAGCATAAAAATAAATATCGGTTTATCAATATGAATTTTGATATGCATTCCTTAAGTTGACTAAAACCCCTGACATTTAAGTTTCATGCATTTAAATGTAAATGAGTCTGGTGGTGTTAGTTTTATCTAAGGTAAATACTTGAGCTGTAATCATTAACCACGGTACACTTTTAGAAATAAAGGTGCAAACGCCATCACTGGGGTGGTACCTTTTTTTTTTTTTAAAGGTACACTTTTGTACCTATTAGGTTACACTTTGTACACTTTAAGAACTAATATGTACCTTCAAGGTACTAAAATGGACACTTTAGGTACATCATGTAGTATTTCTGATTGTGTAGGATATAAATACATTCAAGGCCTTCCTGAGATTTCCTCTGCTGTTATCACAGACTCTCAGTTGACTGAATTTGCATAGCGGAAATACTAGGCTGCCATTACCTCCTGCTCCTGACACATAGTCTTTAATCAAACGGTGACTTCCTACGCACTTCCTTCTAAAATGTACCAGATTTTAGATTCTTCCACTGTTTTATGGTTGTAGATCTATATTGCATGTAATGTTCTAATGCTTAAACTGCAGAAAGACCAAATAAAACTAAATAAGTGTTTATATATGAATTAAGTTATGTGTGTTTAATATACAGTACATGTTAAATTAAAGTATTGTAAACATTTTTGCATTAGTTTTAATAACTATGGTGCCTGGTTAGGGCTCCACATGCCAAATAATAATGTCTTCATCCAGCTTGATAATACATTTCTTTGGGGAAATGTGTAAGTTTGGTGTGGCTTGGATTTTGTGGCCAGCCCTTCCTCCACTGAAGGATACAGCAGACGGGGGAAAGAGTGAGATAATCACCTCACCCACCGCACGGCATTGTTTTAGTGTTTTGCTTACATGCTGTATGCAATAAGATATGTCGGTTCGAGTGCTGTAATGCTACAGGCAGCTCATTAGCATATTAAAAGCTTTAGGTCATCTAACCTACTTTTCTTTAAACTGGCTGGACACAATATCATGGCACGCTGCCATCTAGTGGATGTAAAGTGGTAGTTGCGTTGCATTTTTTAAAAACGATTAGAAACACACTAAAAGCTACTATTTAAATGGCTGTTTTCCATTTGAATATATTATAAAATTGAAAAAATAGTGTAGTTTTAAGTAAATCATAGCATTTTTTTATTATAATATATTCAAAGAGAAAGCAGTCATTGTAAATAGTAGCTTTTAGTGTGTGTGTGTGCGTTTTATTACATCAGAAATCAATAGGGTTTTAAATTCTTATGTGAATGTCTTTTCCCAAAGTACAGCAAAACAATCAAATAAAAATGTACGATTAATAAGTACTTAACTTTATTATTACATTTTTATAATATATTCAAAATCGTACCTTTAAGTGTCTGCGTTACTATTTATCACATTTTATAATATATTCAAATAGAAAAGAAGTCATTTTAAATTGTACCTTAGTGTCTTTTTGTATTTTTTAGAAATAGTTTTACATTCTTATGCGTGCAACTGCAAGATGTTGCGACACTAAATGAATCTGTCAGGTAGTCTGTACTTTGCTCTAGTAACACCATCATTAGCGTTCCAGTGGAACATTTCACATTATGATCTGGGAAGACACCAGTTATTCTGCCCATGACCACATTTTTGTGTCCGTTAGAGTTTGTTTACTTGTTAAATTACAGTAGTCTTTGAATGTATCTATTGTCCTCAGAAACGGGTCTTGTCTGGGTCAAGGTCAAGATTGTGTGTATGTGCAAGGGTTAATACAGTCAACTTCAGTTTAGAAATATAGTCACTGAGGTCACGCTGACTGTTCTGACTCACAGAAAAGATTACATCAGAATTCCCAAAACAGAGATAGTGTTTGACTGTTTTCATTGCCATAGTAATCTACCACTGTTTGTGTGGTTTGACAAGGCTTTGCAAATGTTTTAGGGAAGTACAATATATCAAATGGGTTCTTTAGTTCATTTTGACCTTTTAGGCTTAATTCACATTAAATAAATTGTGGGAATGGGACATGAGCCAGGACAAATTTGACATTGTTCACGGTGTACTAACAGCTTATTTGTTTGCAAGTATTTTTTTTGCCTGGCAATTTTACTTGCAAATTTTCAAAATATATTATAGATTTACAGTGAGATGGTATTACACTTTATTTCAGCAGCTGTCGTCTGCCATCTGATTGGCCCTTTCCCAAAGATCCCCGTTCATCTCCTTATGGCAGTCATCTGTGCATGTGTGGCGATGCACGTTGGTGTTTTCCACACGTCTTCTCGTGTTCTTACCGCTGAGTCATGAAAAGCTTTTGTCTTCATATAAATAGAGAATGCACACATTTACGTTTTATGCTTTTATATTTTTATTGCACGCGTGTGTGTATAGCCTGTGTAAAATAAAAATGTACACTGATGCTGATTTACAGTAAGGCCTAGAAAGCTGAAACTTGTTCAGATGGTAGTACTCTACTGTTGCTTCTCTTTCTTTCCCTCTTATGCTCACTGACATACTTAACAGCTGTTAAACTACTAGATTTATCTCCAAGCCAGTTCCCCCGAGGCTGTCTAACTTCCTGCCTAGCACACGCCCCCAAAAACCCGCCGATCTGCAGCCCACTTTGTAAGTCACACATGTTTTTTAATAAAAAGAGAAAACCGATCCAGGGTCAGGGGGACAGGAACAATGAGCACTGAGAGATATTCAGTCTATGTTTAGTGAGGGGCCATGTGACTGGTGTCATCAGCATGCCAGACATGGTTGGGCTGTGTCGGCGTTTGCTCACTGCCTCCTCCCTCGTTTTTCACTCTCCCTCTCTTCCTCCCATAACCGCTCGTTCTGTCGACGCTGTGTCTGATCCTGAAGAAGTGGAAAATGTAAGTTTGGGCGAGGGAACAGAAAGCCCGTGGCTACAGCACAATGAGTGAGTACTGCAGTTTTTATCTTCACTGAACTTTTGGTCACTGTCAGACTTTTTGTCAGCGGTGTCCAACTGTAGGCAGAGATTTGGTATAGATGACCTTCTGTGCTTCAAGTTGTTTGTCTTTAGGGGTCATTTAACTGGCAGTTTGTGCTGCCTCTTAACAAAAAAGTATAATTTATTCCTTATTTAAATGCCTTCAGTTTTTTGTGATTTATGAGTAAATTTAACGTTGATTAGAAAGCTTGAGTCATTTTCTTGTGTACTTTTTTAGACCCTCAGTGTAGTTTTTATTTCTATTTTCCATCAGTTTTAAAGATTCGCATACAGTGGGATTCGAAAGTTAGTCAAATTCTAAATCAAAACCTTTTTAATTTGCTGTGTAAAAGAAAAAAAAGAGACAAAATGGCTAGGAATTACAGTATGCAAGTTTTGGGCAATATTTTGAAAATAAAACAAGCGTTTGAATTCTTCCATTAAAAGAACAAGATGCTCTTTTTAATCATTCTCAAAACATGATCAATTAGGTTTTACACAAGCTTAATATGCATGCAGCTTATACAAACCAAGTATTGTAAATATAATTGTAATTATAAGATTTTACACAATGCAACTTATACAGTACAAGCCAATTACCTGACGATTTCATAATATTTGGTACTACATGGTACTGTTTGGTACTATATATACATTACAAATTGTAGACCACTGAACATGAATATAGGTATTGTTGTTTTCTTCAAATTGAGAAAAAATACACAGGTCTGTAACTTTCTGTAAACCGGTGTATTTCGTAGGGTGTCTGTAAATGATCTGATTGGAACAGAGGATTTAATGTTGAAGGGGACTGGAAGGGCAGAATGATTTGGTCACTAGTGTTGTAAAATACAAGCCTTAAAATAATCCCTCACACATGCAGTCATTTTCCAAGGCAGACGGACACTGTGTTTTAACAAATTGCTGTCCCCTGACCCCGAAAGAGGTGACCGGTTTTAGGATGTTTGTATGTTTTCTGTGAGGGTTAGGTTTAGGTTGGGGAATATAAAATATAAATATAAAAAATCAACAGTGTCTGTGAGTGTTTTTTGTTCTGCACCTTATTTCAGCAAAGACAGGTTTTGTTTTGACATGCTCTCAGAATATTTTGCCTGTTGGGCCAAGATAAACAAAGAGTGCTCTTTAGTCAAAGTTTAACTGAACGAAACCTTCACAAAGAATCTCTACACTTGTGGAAGTGTAGAACACTCTACACTTTATTCTTCTGTCTGAAAAAAAGGTACATTTTTGTAAAATGTAAGTTTCCCTCTCAGGGGCCTCATGCTTTCCAGTGCAGAGTAGAGTAGAGAACTGTGCCTGAGCCAAACAGGACTATTAGGAAAGTTAAATCATATTAGTCATTTTCCATAATTGCAGACAAACTTTAAGAAAGACTTGGAATTGCATAAAGTTGTGATTTAAAAAAAAAAATAATAATAATAAATACACTACTTGCAATCCTTGAGTAATATCCACCAATCGGAGAAGTCGCGTACTGTACCATGGTTTAGTACAAAACTTTAAAAAATAACAAAATATATGTCTGTTTTCCTGTGCTATACACACTACGTAAATGTTTGTTTATTGAAATATTTTGCAGTAAACTTGTAAAAAAAAAAAAAAATTGTTTAATTTAAAAATTTGTATATAAATTGTTTGTATGTTGTTTTGTATGTTTATTACCAATGTTTTGTGTTGTGCAATTTGCACTGCTTCTTATGTCATTATTTTTATAATTATTCATTTTTTGTTTTTGTTTTCATGCATTTTCTTAATTAAAATAAAAAAATTGGTTTATTGCATATATTTTAAAATCTCTATAGAGAAAAATGAATAGGAACAGTTCTGGAATAAAGGCAGGTAAATATAAGAAGGCACTATTTTGCTGTTGCAGTACCTGCTACCCTTCATCACACAGCTGAAGCTGTTAATGAAGATCTTTTGATTGTTTAAATCGTGCCATTTTTGGAGTTCTTTAACTGTTAGATTCCTAGTTTGCTTCTGTTTTTTAAACCTTTATTTTATTATCCATTTATTTATTCATTTGATTGATTGATTGATAACATAATGATGAAAATAATAACAGCTGACTACATTAACACAGAGAGCATTTGGAATTAAAAATCATGTTTTAAAACGTTTTAAAATCCCCACAACACCTTATAGATAGTTGCTACAATGTATTACCAAGAATCAGTCCCTTTTCGTTTGTGCAATAACTGTGGATATCACCTTGATACACATGTCAGTGACGAAAGTAAATATCAAAGATGAAAACGTCTGAAATGTTTAATCTTGTCTACACTGTAAAAAAAAAAAAAATCCAGAAAATTTAAGGTAAAAAAAACAAGCAGCTCTGTGGTTGCCGGAATTTGACCGTAAAAATATGGTAACAACCTTTTTATGTTTTAAGCTTTTAAGTTAAATGTACAGTTAAATACCGTAATTTCATTAACTGATATAATGTTAATATAACAACCTATTAAAGTACTAAAATGTATTTTGTACCTTTTGAAATACACTGATAACCACCAAATGCAGACGGGGATGAGAAAGTCACATGATGAACCAAAGCCCATCACAAGCAATTTTTAATAATAACATATATGGAAGGTGCTCACAGGCATTCACACAAACACCAAACAACAACATGATGAGACTCATTAAACTGAAATATGCAATAAACATACCTAATAAACATAACTGATAAGAAAAAGCTAAGGAACATACTGTAGTTATTTTGAAGATAAAACATCCAATTTAAACAAAATTTGAAATGCAATGCAAGAGAATTCTGGGAACATCGGTTTTTGTTTTTTCCTTGTAAATCTTAAAGGAGTTTACCATTAACCATTTAACAGGTTTTTACCGTAGCATTTGTTTACTGTTAAAATCACCATCATTCTTTTACAGTGTAGGGCTTTTCCGTTCACACAGTAGGGGTTGATAAAGATATGGTTGTGAATCCTGAAAATGTACAAGTCTAAGTTTGGTTGTAGAATGCGATTGTCACTCTTGTGTGTGATCCCAAAGCTGTACACTACACGACTTTTGACCAGGTTTCTGGCCCAGTTTGCAGTGTAGATAAGTTAAGGCCGGTTGATGAAAATCAGAGCCAGTCTGCATATTTGAGCTGACTGATTTCATAGAAAATTGTGATTTTTAGAAAACATTGTTTTCATTTGTCACGTACAACAAGGCAAATGTTTCTTTGTAAAGTTGTTGTTTGGAATGACTTGAAAATCTGGTAGTGTGTGATCATCATTTTCTAATTCACATTATCGACAAGTTCATCATGTCTAGTGTTTTTAAAGTGGTCCAATTGCACTAACCATGAAAGCACATTCATATTCATGCAAATTCAACTTCAATGCAGAGTTGCATTGAATCTGTGGCACAAACTTGATGACCTTGTATAAAGGTGAGCACTGCTTTTATCCTTGGTCAAGGAGCCAGGCATGTGTCACATGCCATTAAAGCTGTCAAAGTTCACCTAGACTCTCACTCTTTCTCTCACTCTTTGACTCGCTTTCTTTTTCTCTTCTGGCCATCGGTGGTTCATCTCTTTGGCATTACTGCTGTATTGGGAGTTGCATTGTTGTAAGGCCAGTCCCATTCTAAAGGTCAAGCCCCTGTGCTTAGTTAAACACAAGCATGCGGCTTCCATCACTCATGGTGGTCGAGTCTCTAATTTGCCACACATTTCAGTCCTACAATTCTGCTCAAAAGCGATTTAGTCATTACTGACATTACTTAGTTTTTATAATGGTAATGGTGGTTTGGAATAAGCACTGTTTGTCTGAAAGAGGAAAGGCTGCTTTGTTGAACAACAGCATGTTGTCTGAAGGGAGGATGGGCAGATAAACATATTCTGTAAGACAGTGGCTGCTTCATAATTAGCTTGAACATTGAATCTCAGTATTTTTCCACCCATGTTTTGTCATTCAAAAAAACAGTATATGCAGTATTTTTTCTGTTTATTGAGCAGCTGTTTTAAAAGGTTTTGCGCTAAAAAAAGTTCCACTTGTTGAGTAGTGCTTCTTTATCAGACCACTAGAGGTCAGCCTAAACTCGTACTTGATGCATTTTCATGTAAAAGTGCATATCATGGTCCCAATTGTGTATTTTACTTCATCTTTGTAATGATATAAAAGTATTATATTATTACACTGTTATTATACAGTTATTACAACCATAAGTTGTAATATACTAATTTTTTTCAGTATTTTCTGTGTTAGCCCTGTTAAAAAAATATATATATTTTTGATTGCAATGTATCCTCGCCATGCTTTTTCATGTACATTTTAATGTATTTTTTATATATAAATTTTGTTGCAAATGCAGTGACTACTAGGCATTCCAAAGACCGTCATGATACAAAAATACAGGTTATTTTTGTAACGTCTTTAATAAAAAGCTGATGTCTGTGCATGCCCAACTTTTTTTCTCACCGTTCTCTTTGCATTCTCTCTCTCTTTGTCAGATGTGTGTAACAGCACTGATCTTCCTGAGGTGGAAATCATCAGTTTGCTTGAGGAGCAGTTGCCTCATTATAAGTTGAGAGCTGACACAATATATGGCTATGACCACGACGACTGGCTCCACACACCTCTCATCCCACCCGACGTCAACCTCGACCTGACCACTGAACAGATCGAGGAGACCCTCAAATATTTCCGTAAGCACAGAATCACTCTGCTCATATTGTTTCTATAATTGCTTTCATTCACTGTCACTCATGCTGAGGTTGGACCATATTTTACTCAAAATAGTAACAACAGTGTTTCAAACAAACACTGTCAGACAAAAAAAAATTAATGTGTATTTGCATGGACTCAACTCAATGGACTTAATTTGAACTTAAATAATGTGTTAGTTGGACATTTGCTCTATAATTAGTTTCAATGAACTTAGAATAAATCAAAAAGCTATTGATATGTTTTTGGTGTGATGGTAAAAAGTTTTTCAGTTCTGCATTTTTATAACCTGCTTATTTGGAAATTTGGTTTTAAGTCAGAAATGTATTTTTATGATTTCAATTTTAATGTCTATGTGAAAAGTTCATACAGTGAACTTATACAGTAATTAAGATCTAAGATATAATTAGGTTTATACACATTACAGTTGTTTGGTTGACAGCTGTGTTTAGTAGCCACAACACTGGGAGTTATTGCCAGGCAACCGTACCAAGACCGCTGGTCATTGGCTGGAATCTCCTGTCACTCATAGCACCAGTGTTTATGGAAGCAGCTGATAGGACTCCTAGATCTCTCCTTGAGTTTGACTGAGGTCTTCACCATTTGACCTCACGAAAAACTTTTATTTTATTTTGGATTTTAACTAACAGATCTGTAGTCGATCTTAGATCATGCCAGACTCGACCACTGAGTTGAAATAGTCAAATTACTTGCTGTCAACTATCTAGAGATCACGTTTTGACCTCTCTGAGAAATTATTGTACATAGATATGCAAATATATTCCAAATTGTCTAGTGGTATAAAAAAAAGTACAGAAAAAAAGAACATTTTGTTAACCTTGTATCTATTTATGGTTGATTTATAATATTCTTTCTTGTTTCGTTTGAAGTTGTTCACCCGTCAGGCATTGAAAATCATGTTTTTGATAGCTGTCTTTTAGTATACAATAGTCATAAGAGTTTACAGATCACAGGAGATTTACAGTAGTGTTGTTGATACTGGTTCATTTTGATGCCCTGGATCTTAGTAGCTGTCATGCAGCTCTTTCATATGTTAGCTAAAAATAGTTCAAACTGAGGCCCAGCTCTGGGTTGGGGAGGGACTGTGGCTAACATGATTTTAACCAAATCTCTCACAGTGCATGGCGTTGTTATGTAATGTATGCAAACCTCCGGTCCTCGAATTAGCCATGTTTTTCCTCTTGAGTGGCGTTTCAAAAGTGTTGATTTAGAATTCAGCAGCATTAGCAAATTGTATTTTTTTTGTGTCATTCTGCTTATCTGTATTCCAAACTAGGGATTTTCTTTTAATCACTGGTGATACACAGGTGAAAAGAAGTATTAAAGTCTTAAAGACTGGATTATGAGTCATTGAATTATTCACTCAAGTGATTATTTTAAACATATGCATTAGATACAAGTTTGCATTTGTATTGTTTCTAATATACTGTAAATCTTATTTGTTTAAATATAATTATTAGTAGATACTTATTTATTATTTTGTACCAGTACTTTCTACGTAGATTTGTCCTATCTGAACTGTTTGTCAAGTGCATTCTATTATCACTGCTACTACGTGTCGTGAATATGACATCACAACGCTTCAAAACAGAGGCGTTAGAAGTCAGAATGTTCATTTATGATTTGCAGTCTGTCTGAATCAAAGAAATGAAAGCGAACCAAATATATCAACTATATTATCTTAATTAATATTAGCACACTTATGTATGAATTTTAGGAACCTAAAATTTGGTGTGGACTCTGCTATTCATTAAAAAAATATTTTTAAAATGATATCTTTATAGTTATTGTTTATGGTATGAAATATATCAGTAGTATTGTAGTAGCATTTTAATTGTCAAATATAGATGCTAATTTTTTTTAATTTTTTTGTTCTTCAATAATGAGCATAATTGGTTTCTTTTTCGTAAAGTACTTAAGTACATAATTGTCATGACAAAAAATGATCTAAACAAATCTTAATTGTCCTTTTTTTATCAGTTAATTATATGGAATTCCTTGTGATATTACTAATCAAGTCAGAGGTAATTCATTCATATAACTTCATATCACACAACTCCATAAATCAATTGCCCCACCAGCATGATGTCATCACTATGAGCCTTTCACCAGTGAGCCGATGAGGTGGCAATTGGATAGTCATCAACGGCAGGTCCATGGCACCGTAAAATGACATCATAACTGAGCGCAAGCTTGTGATTGGATCATTTACACCATTCAAGAGCTGTGGTGTTGAATTGAACCGCATAGCCAGTTTTATCACATTAAATCAGTAGTTTCACAAAGAATATGAGGGACAAGACAAAGCCTTTTGAATAGAATCTCTGTGGTTGATAAAAATCCAAGACCACATTAAGTGTGTTTCCTCCTTTTATTTTTTTTTTCTGCCCTATTCTTGGCACAGTGAGTTGTAGAGAGTCAGCTGCTTCTTTTGGCAGACAGACAGAAGCAGAACACCTGCAGTCTCTGTATCAGCCACTTACATTTAAGCTAGGCACCAAAATCAAAGATTCCATGCATGCATCACTACCACTGACAGAAAACATCAATGGAAGAGTGATGGAGAAATATAGAGGGAAGTTAAGCAACAAAGCACATGCAGACACTTGCAGTCACTAATACAGCCTGGAGTCAGAGCCAGTTGCCATAGCAACCTTTCTAGAGGAGACTGGGTCGGGCTATGACGAAGCAGCTGATGAAGTGCTCTCTGATTGGCTGGCTTTGCTGGTACCCACCCTCCAAAGTGTGATACAACCTTGACTATACCAGTGCAGTTTCCTGCGCAACACTGCTGGCTTTTAGAGACGCTGCATTTTTCCCGTTCATCATCTCTTGTTCATAGACATTGTGCGTGTGCATAAGATGTCTTGTGACTTGTTAGTGGCAGATCGGTAGATCGGGCTGCCGGGAGAATGGGCGGCCATGGGTGCATGTATGTGTGTGTGACCTCAGACGCCGGACTGGAGAGGCTGCAGCTCAAAACTGAAGGAGACTGAGCATGCAGAGGTTTGTGGAGGCTGATTACTACGAGCTGGACTGGTACTATGAAGAGTGTGCTGACGGTAAGACCATGTTGGAAAAATTCTGCCTGCTGCCACAAAGATGGAGAGAATGGGTGGAGGGATGGGTAGAGGGACCTTAGGGAATTAAACAGTTTCAGAAAGTTGGTTAGTAACAGTCTGCTGTAGACGTGACTGGGAAAGAATGTTGACTTTTTTTTGCTGGGCATGTGCAGAGGTACAGTAATATAGAGAGGAAATAGGTGACCTCTATGCTCCTGTGTTGCATCAGACTGTGTTGCATAAAGTATTTTACCTTGTAACTTTTTAAAATGCCTAGCATTAATAAGTAACAAACTTTATATAACGCATAAATAAAAAGAAGTTCATATGCAGTATATATATATATATATACATATACATACAGTGGATGGAGTCAAAGTCTGAAACCAAAAAAATCATTAATTTTATATTATTTAATTAATTGATTTTATTGATTGGTTGATTGATTTACTTTCCTAAAATCAAGAAAAATTACATTGGAAAATGAACTTAATTTTTATGATGTCTTTTTATGCATCTCACAAACTGACGTGAAATTCACAAATCTGTGCAAAACTTGATGATCATGTCCAAAATAATTACTATAAAAATAAATATTCCAGACAGCACCCTGCAGGAAATAAATTGTACACTCTTCAAAAGAATTTAGCCACGCCTTTTCTTTCTTTCTTTCTTTCTTTCTTTCTTTCTTTCTTTCTTTCTTTCTTTCTTTCTTTCTTTCTTTCTTTCTTT
>JAUCMT010000032.1:6071521-6085139 GCA_032357475.1 Enteromius thamalakanensis
ATATATACACACATATATATACATATATATATATATACATATATATACATATATATACATATATATACACATATATATACACATATATATATACATACATATATATACATACATATATATACATACATATATATATACATATATATACACATATATATACATATATATACACATATATATATACATATATATATATATACATATATATACATATATATATATATACATTTATTATCACATCAATACCACTGTTGTACTTTGAGATTGATTGGGAGGGTTTGATAGGTTTACCATTCAGCCGTATCCTATCAGCCATTGTTATAGTGTGACTCACAGTTCATAACATCTGCAGTTCTAAGTTTAACCCATAGTACAATATATTGAAACCACGTGTCAAACTACAGCTCAATAAATATTTTCATCCTTGATCAAATAATAACACAGAAAATGTTTGCTATTATTGCCTGAGTTGATTGTTTCAGGAGAAGAATACAGTATGGAGCTGATGTGTGTTTAAGTGAGTCCTGCTCCAGGAATGTTTCTGTGTGGTTTATAGCTGGGTGTTGCTGCAGGTCAATATCTGGGTGTTGGATTCATGTGCTGGCCTGGGTAGAGTCTGTACTGTCTCTGTACCGAGTGTGACGCAGATAAAAATGTCTGCTTTGCATTACGTTTTTTTTAACACCATACTTGGTGCAAAGAGATTTTTTTTTTTTTGAACAGTTGAAAGCATTATTATGTTATCTAGTGTCCTACCTATCAGCAGTATGGTTAGGTAGTTCGATTATGTTAATTCAGTGTTTACTGTGTATTGTTTATTGCCGTAATGAAAAAAGTGTTTAATTGTCAAAATACTTGGACTGCAAAAAGACAAGATATCCAAAATATTTAGAAATTCTGAAATCAAGAATAATTTTCTAGAGAAGAGCACACACACACACACTATAAGTTGTTACACAATCCAATACATGTATGTTTAAAATTGAACTGGAAATTAGGTGCTGGGTGTCCAGCCAGAGGAGAACTGGACCCAACTAAGCCTGGTTCTCCCAAGGTTTTTTCCCCCATTCTCTCGTGGATAGGGTTTTGGTTCCATGCCGCCGTTGCCTCTGGCTTGCTTAGTTGGGGACACCTGATTTCCAGTGATTACCGTCATTTTGACTACAGAGACCATCTCTGCATTTGAAAAATAAAGTTTAATCTCGTCATTATACATTCCCATCACTCTATTTTCCTACTTGCTAATGTTTAGTGCTTTACTACAATCTGTATTGTTAAATGGGCTATATTAATAAAAGTGATTGTTTGACTGATTGATTTTTTAATAAATAACTAAATTAATAAATAACAGTTAACAGTAATTAACAACATTAGCAAACGTGAACTGAAAATGAACAATAATTCCACAGCATTTATTAATCTTAGCTAATGTTCATTTCACCATTCACTAATGCAATATAAAAATAATTAGTTGTGTTTGTTAACATTAGTTAATGCGATGTGAACTAACATAAGCTTACAATGAGATTAATGGATAGAGTAATCAATGTTGCATTCATTGTTTGTTCATGTTAGTTAATACATTAACTGATGTTAACAAATGACATATTTTTGTAAATTCTTACCGAAAATTGTCTTAATGGTCCCAAAAATAGTCTCTAATTATTGTAACTGTATAGAAATAGCGACCAGCACTAAAACAACTAAATTAAAAAACATCAACAGGTTTGGTAGAACTTGGTTACACTTTATTTTAAGGAGACATTGTTACAGTGAAATTACACAAATTTGGATTTTAGTATAGTATTTTAAATTAACTACACGTACAGAGTTAAAGTTTGCTTTAGGGTTATTTATATGTGAGCATGAATAATTTATCAGATTTTTATTTTATATATTTTTTAGAGTGTCTTTTAATTAGTTCAGAGAGTCCCGACACTCTGTGTAGATGGCCGCCGGAGCTCAGACAGACAGGATGTCTATGCTTTGAAAGAGAAAACTCTAATTATGTATTTGTGGCACTGGACAAGCAAGATTTTCTATGTGAGCAGACCACTATGCAAAACATCCCACTTATGAAATGCCAGACAGAAAATTATAGTCTGTCTCTTCAGCGAGTGAATGTGAGTAGCTGGAGTGATTGATTGCTGGATTACTCATTGGTGGATGTATTGATTGATGGATGAGCAATGGACAGGTTACGTCTTCCGTGGTTGATCGGAGCAGTAAAGTCTCTTCCCAATTAGTGGCAGACAATCACAGGCCTGCGGGACAAGGTGGACACAGACTGGAGCAAGCTGTTGGCCCAGCGGGGCGCAGAGCAGCTCTCATAAATCCAAATGCCTGCCCTGAAGAGAGAAACAGCGAGAGAGAAAAAGAGAGAGACAGAAATGTTGAAATCAACGCTCAAACAAAGAGAGGGAAGATAAGAGGGGCGAGAGTGGCAAGCGAACGGGGGGATTGCATTGAGTGGCTCCACTGTAAATACCACAGAAGTTGTAAAAGAGTAAAACACTGCAGCGAAGGCAGCTGCCCAGAGCGAGACAAACAAAGACAATGAACTCCACCCATTCACCAGTGGATGTCTGGTGCAATTACACCCCAGAAAAATAAGTTAATATTCCACTGCCGCTGAGCCCAAACTGACCCTGCCTTCTTTCCTAATGACTCCATGTACAGATTACGAGAACAAACCATGTTATAGACATCTAGGGTCAAAGTGTTTAAAGGCTGATCGTACAAAGACAAAAAAAACAATTACAAAAGAGATCTCTTAACATCTCATTTAACGGAATTAAACTGACACAAATTGGAGCCTTTGGGGGGGAAAAAAATGTCCAAGGTGTTACTTGAAATTTCAACAAGAACTTAATAAGGCTCAAACTTTTTTCATTAGCTTTCTCGAAGATCAACTGATTTGTATGGAGCCCCTGACCATATTATTAGAAATTACAGAAATTATTATTTAAATAAATAAATAATAATTTTTTGCATTCTTTTACAAGGCCTTTGCTTTCCTTGGAAAAACTTTGCATTGCTTTGCATTTTGTGATGTAAATAATATGAGATGGGAAAAAAGTTATATTTCCGCACTTCAGCAAGTGAACTGAAAGTTTACCACGAGCACACAATGCGAGAGACTGCAAATGTTTTGCAAGAAAATGAGAAGTGTGTCAAGGAAATGAAATACTGAAGCATTTAAATATTTTTCTTCCTCCTATCTCATATTGCTTTCTTTCTTTCTTAAGAGCTATGTATGTTTGAGCTATGCTATCTATTGATTTAATCACCCTATACTCTTTATTTGTATTTTACCTACTACCCAAATTCTGGAAATGTTGTGACATTTATTATAAATGTGAATAAAATAAAAAGCCAGGATTGTATTTGCAGTAGATGCTTTGATGCTTTCATGATACAGGTCCCAGAAAAGTAGCAGCAAAGATCCTTGTTGGACGTCTGAACATCGGGTCACTGCACCAATCTCCGGCATGATTCTGTCATTGAAATCACTAAATGGGCCCAGGAATACTTCCAGAAGCCACTGTCAGTAAACAAAATCTGCCGTGCCATCTGCAATGAGAAAGCTCATGAAAAAAGGAAGCCATGTGTAAACATGGTCCAGAAGTACTGTTATCTCCAGCCGGTCAAGCACATTTCAAATTGGCTCTTTTGAATTGGAAAAGTGTTCTATGGTCAGACGAGTCCAAATTTGACATTCATTTTAGAAATCACAGACACTGTGTCCTCCGGCTAAAGAGGAGGAAGGCCTTCCAGTGTAAAAGCCAACATCTCTGTTGTTATGGATGTGCATAAGTGCACACAGTTTGGGAATCTTGCATGTTTTGGAAAGCACTATGAATGCTAAAAGGTATGTAAACATTTTAGTGCAACATATGCTCCTCTCCAGATGAAGTCTATTTCAGGAAAGGCCTTGTGTACTTCAGCAAGACAATGCAAAACCATATACTGCATCATGACTTCGTAGTAGAAGAGTCTGGTGCTGAATTGGCCTGTCTGCAGTCCAGATCCTTCACCTTAAGAGAATATTTATGGAAATCCTTAAATAAATACATCAAAGGTGACCACAAACTCTCCAGCAGCTGGAAACCTGTATCAGGCAAGAATGGGACCAGATTCCAACACCAAAACTCTAGAAACCCATAACCTCCATGCCCAGACGTCTTCAAATTGTTTGAAAAAAGGAGAAGATGCTACACATAGTAAACATGTCCCCGATCCCAAATATTTAGAGACCTGTAGCAGGCGTCAAATGAGCTCATTTTGTGGATGAAATTATTCAATTTCTCTGATTAAACATTTTTATGCTCTCTATGTTCTATTATGAATAAAATATTGGCTTATGTGATTGGAAAGTTTTCCAGTTTTCATTTTATTCAAATGTAAAAAAAAACAGGAATTCAGAGTATCTGTATTTTGTCAAAGAATGTGAAACGGTAATTGTTTTTCTTTTTTTTTTCCCTAGTTAAAAACACTATTCAACTAGATACTGTAAGTGAGACTAGATAAAATCTGTTAACTGATTGTAAAATTAATTTGGAGTTATTTCGAAGATGCTGATTATCTATTGAAATTGTTTCCTTCAACTGACACAACATAAGATCATGAACAATTTATCCCCAATCTAACTGATGTTTGTAAAAACTTCCAATGTCCTGAATAAATGTGCATCCCTAAGCCCACAGTAGAATGCATACATGTTTTAATCTACTGTTTAACAATTATCATTTGCCTCACAGTTCGCTACCGAATCATTATATTGAGACAAAGTGTGGTTAATGAGTTCTGTTTATTAATCAACATTTCCTCAGAAGATCAGAAAGAAGTATATTCTGTCAGTGAATGTGTGTGTATTTATGTATATAGACATCTTTTCCCTAAATCACTTTAAACTCATCATTTCCATTAAAATGACCAACCATGACTAAGTAGCATGATTTCTTGTCTCGTGCTGATTCTGACTTTTTTCCCCAGAAAGTAGATGCTTATAATAAATATAAATAAATGTGGCTGTTTTTACCCTTGAAACAAAACCTAACGCAGTATCTTTCTCTTTTCAGTCCTTTCTCTCGGCTGATTGACTGTGTCCCGTGCCTCTGGGTCATCATAAAGGGCTCTGACGAGGGATGTGCTACTGTTCTTAAATTAGCATTGTGGCCTCCTCCAGAGAGACATATGTTTTAGTGTCTGCAGCCGCTCAAATCCCCCTCAAATCTGCCCCTCAGTCCAGCCCGGCTTAAGACCACACCTCTCATTATAATCAACGCAACACATTTAATCAATGGAGCAAAAAACAACAACATGTATTTGCAAACACAGTTACTTCAGTCATAGACACCATAATACAGCTTTTGACTGTCTCACTGTATCTGCGAGGACTGCTCTGATCTGAAAGATGAAAGAAATGCCAAAGTGACCTCAGAATGACAAGGTGGCCTTCTGTGCTACTGGTGCATCATAATTTGCTATATTTTGAATTTGAATCTCATGTGCAGGTCACATTTAATCTCAAAACCATTTTTTTGCATTAAAAAAAATATACATATATATAATTCAAGATTTTTTTTTAAACAATTAAATAAAAAGAGAATTTTGGGGGAAATGAGTTTACATGTTCTAAAGCTGCAACGAAAAGAGAATTGAAATGACACATTTGCTTACGTTTCTTAAAGCATGTTTACAAAATAAAAATATATAACTGTAGAAAAATGCATACTGTAAATATCCTGTACCTGAAGATAAAAAAATGTCATACAATAACAAGAATCTGGGGTCAAATTTGATCAAATGTTCTATAAAAAATATAACTATATAATATAATACTATATAATACGACTATTGAAAAGAGAATTAGACAAATTTGTTTAAATGTCTAAAAGCGTGCATAAATCAGTGAAAATAAATAAATGGCACTATAAAGTGAATTTGAAAATAAATGTGTGTCTACTGTAAATATCCTGTGTCAGAAAAAAACAATAGCATACAGTAAAGGATAATTAGCGGGAAAAATTTTAAATGTCCTAAAAATGGTAACTGTTTTGAACTACAGTAAGTCTTTTAAGTCTTTGACTAAAATTAACTCTTTCTTCATATAAAAACTGTTATTTCTCTCTTTTGATTTTGGCGTGAAATATGAGCCGCTGGTTCTCTCGGCAGGCTTTGTGAGATTCACCTGAATAGGGCACCTGTAATTGTCTTCCTCAGACTACCATCCAGTTTCTTCTTCAAATCCTGAAGAGTTTTGTCTCTGCTTTATTAAGCAGACCGAATTAAGAGGGGGATTGGGGAGCACCAAATGGCACATCATCATCTAGCCAAACACAAATCCTTATCCCTAAATCGCTCAAATTAGTCTGAGAAAAGCTCTCGCTCTCTATGCGGAATGACCTCACACATTGGATCGGCAGGAAAGAGAGGGAGACCTGAGGATAAACAGGGGTGTGACGGATGGGCTGAGTACTAAAGGAGGGACAGGGACGCTCAGTGCCAGGGGACAGAGGCAGGTCGAGGGGCTGCTAATCAGAGGGACCCCGCAGAGCACACAAGACTCAAGGCCTGACGCAGGGGCACGACGGCCCCCAGCCTGCCCCTGCCGTGCAGCGTAGACAGCCCCGCTGAGAGAGCAGCGCGCACAAAAGAGCTGTGGCCCAGCGGGGAGCTGAGCGCTGAGCCGAGGGTTAGCATGACAAAGGCCCTGTAATGGAGTCTACCACACCCCAGCCCTCAGCTAAACAAACAGCCACCCTCAGATTCCATTAAGATAAGAGCAGAACACACACTCATCTCTGCATGACGACTAACACACACTTAGCTACTGCACACACACCAGAGAAACATGCACTCAGATCCACGCTTTCCTTTCGGATTCACTATCAGCAATGACAAAAAAATTCAGAGGAAAGGTGTTCTGTTTCTAAAATGATTCATTTTTGAACAAAAAATAAAGGCAATTGTTGATATAAAGCAAGGGTACGTTTTTGAAGTTGTGCATGAAGATTAGTGGATTAGGTGTTACTTTAAACGTTCCCTTCATTCAGTGTGTTATTTGAGGTTTCATTTGAATTATTTGTGAAAGTTACTAGAAATAGGTGAAGATTGTTTCGAAGTAAATCTACATGAGCTTCTTTTTCTTTCATTTTTAATAGAGCTATAAAAGGTATCTTGTCTTTGTATCTTTGTCTTTTCTGAAACTCATTACTTGTCATAATTTGCTCTATTAAAAAAACATGATTTTTTTTTTTTTCGTAATGGGCAACTGTTTCAGCATAAACTTCTATAATAGTTTTCAAAATACCAAAAAAACATGAAACTAAAACCATAAAAAATAACATTATTTGGAGTAAATAAAGTACTAAATTAACAAAAATAAATAATAATAATTAATGAAAACGGGAAAAATCTCATTAAACCTATATATATTTCATATAATTTAAAATATTTTATATTAAATCACACTAAAATAAAGCTTAACAATTAACAATTAATTAACTGAGCTTAATACACTTTTTATTTTATTGCTGGTTTTATTTCAATGATAGAACCACATTTAATGGTGGGGTTGTTGTCCACTCCTTTCGGTCCGTGAATCACTCTCCTGTCGGCAAAAAAACACACTTCCCTCTTTCTTTCATTCTCTTGACCCTCATCCATCCATCTCCTTCATCTCTATCAGCACATCCGGAGGAGACAGACACGAGGAGAAAGATATCAGCCTGGAAGTTAAGAGTGGATCTAACTGATGACTTGTCCTCAGGACAGGTGTGACGTGTCCTTCCCCCGTCCTCACTGTCTCCATTACTGACTAATCATGCTAATCACGCCGGAGCAAAAGGCTGAACTCACGGCAGATACCAGCACACACACATGCATTGTGCCACACACATCAGAGGAAATCTGTGAACCCTGGGTCACCAGGAGGAAGAACCTCCATTTTCCTCCGCAAAACAATCCTGTGTGAGAGTGTGAAAGACTCAGATTACTATCACCTCACACGCACACACACATCCAAAGTACATTCATGAGCCCGTAACAAAAGGGCCCTAAACCTCCCACATACACATACATCTTGTGACATTTACCTGAACATTTTATATTGTTCTTCTAGAAAGGATAATAACGAATATTTTTGCATTCACATGAATAGGTTATTATTCATAGCTTATTCTCACTCTCTCCCTGCAACACATACATACACAGATAAAGTGTCACTTCAAAGAAAGTCCCTCGGCCCCAGGCCTGAAAACTGAGTGCTTTCATGAGGAGAGGTGATTTTTGTTATGGGTCAGGGCAGGTGAGATCCAATGGATGCTTTCCCTTTCATGCCTATATAGGTCAAACATACACATAAACACACATCCTATGGAATCCTAATAGCATGTGTGTGTTTGTGTGTGCGCACGGAGGTTAACTTAAGTCATTTATCTCCAGAGCTTTGCTACATTGGACCAAACCTCCCTTTAGGATATCCATTTTCCTTTAGGGTTAGAGTTGTGATCATTATCATTAGTTAAAGCAACAGATGCATTCTTATGTACTTAGCTTATTAAATGTAAGAAAATAAAAGTTCAGGCAGGGTTTTTTTTCCCTATGACCCTATTATGTGTATTGACAAAAAAGGAGGGAAGGAACATTCCCTTAAAATGCAAAAAATATTATATATTTACCCTCATTTCAAACCTGTAAGAAATAGAGGAACAAACACAAAATTTAGTGTTCGACAGAAGAAAGTTGAAGAAGAAAGTTTTTTTGTCTATTGAATGAAAGTATTGTTTTGGACATTCACTGTACAAATTAAACATTTATTAATTTATGTTTTTAAGAATTGTACCTTTAAAATGGACAACATCCCTGAGATGATACCATGAATGGAATAAAAACTAGAATGAATGGTTTTGGCATTGACTAAAAGTGTGAGAAAATGTGAGAATACTGCACACATTTGGCAACCCAACAGATTAATTTGCTTATATAAACAAAATATAATAACGGAAATATTTATACATTAATATATATACAACCCAAATCTTGTCTGCTGCCAGAAACAATAGAAACAAGGTAGATCTTTATCACATTATTTTTAGTGCCATAAAAATGATTCATCATTTCTTTTTGATATATTCGACAGTAGCTGAAGGCTCTTTTGCATAAAGCTGCGGAAAACCGATATTTCCCAAACCACATTTACCATGTGAAAATGACAAGATGCAAAACAGTTTATGTTCTTTACTTTCAAAAACCTGTTCCCCAAGTATCAGTGATTTTCTTAGCAAATTTGTCGGATGACTACCAAGCAGCAGGAGAAACTTCTCGCAAAACGCAAATAATCCTCATCAGGATGTAAAATTATCGATGCACATGATTTTTCCACTCTTGAATGCCTAAAAACCCTCTTTGAACTCGGGCCTGCCGCACCTTACCATGAGCAAACATGGCAAATATCAGGAAAGAACAAAAGCAAATAAGTGAGTATGAGGGGAAAACAGGTAAAATTAAAAGGCAAGGGTATGCTTTGTGTTTTACAAGCTGGACTGTTTACATGTAAAAGGCTTTTAATAAGAGGTTGGCAGGGAACAGACAACAGACTGCAGCTTTCATCTCGCACGGCCACTTCTTCTTATTTACGAGCGCTTGTGTCCCACTGTGTAAACAGGACACTAGCGGGGCACCGTTACACAACACACTACACACTCGGATTGTATCAGAAGAACACAGCCTTTATTTGAGGACAGGGACTTGGAGAATCCTCACATGAGCAGAAGTGTGGCTTTTGAGCATCTGAATGAACGTGAAATTTACGTGCTCGTTTTACTGGGACTAGGTTCACCTTAAATGAACATTTTCTCATTATTTACTCACCTTCGGGTCGTTCCAAACCCCATAAGGCTTTCTTTGACCTTTAAAAAATAAATAATACTCACATTTTATGTCCATCCATTGAATATTCATGCAACAAAAACTTTCATTATTCAAAAAGTAGATACAATGAATCCACTTGAGTATTTTTTAGATGCAGTCACTTTATGTATCAAACAGATTTTTGCACATCAAAAGTGCTAACATGCTTCTTTGATGCATAATAACTAATGAGGTTTGTTTTGCGTGTCAAGCAAGCATGACTGAGCTTCCATTCACCATATCTGATGTGTACTATGTGAGTGGGTGAATAAATAATATAACATTTTTAATGTAAACTACACTTTAACACCGTTGTAAAAAAAAAGAGTTCTAAACCCTAGTGAGCTGCCTTCCTTTGCATCATAGACACACCCCTGACATGAAGACCATTCCAAATGGAAAGATATTAACCTTAAAAAACGTCTTGTTGACCCATTTCAGGAGGCAGTGCTTAGAGGAGAAACAAAAATGTACATTATGTGGAAAATAATGTGTTTTTTGCCCCACATAAACACATTGCATTACACCAAATGCATTACACACTATTTTTAGCAACCCCTTTAATGACACTAATAATAATTCCTGTCTCCCATGTTCTCATGTGCTTTTAGCATGTTACTTTCCCTTTTGTTTTGCACTAAGAACTCTTCTCTTAAACATGAGAAACACCTGTTCTCTCCTGTCTCTTTAACCCCGTAGGCTAAAACTGCATCACACACACACATAGACACAGTCTCGTGGCTGTGCACCCCAAGGCTAAAACTGCACTCTTGTACACAACATGCCAACCAGAGTTCATAAGAAGAAAAAGTATGTCCTTCAATCATTCTAAAAATATTAACAGCTCATACACCCGCCCAGACACTTTCACCATAAGCACAAACAAAGATGAGCAAAAAGGACATTTATCACTTGCAAATGTGGCCCTGTGTTTGTTGAATCATAAACAGACCATATACTGAACACGAGGAGCGGCCATCATTTACAATGTCCTCAATAAAACTGATGTCCAATTCACCAGACCACTTTGAACTCGCTCTGTTTACATTTAAAGCTGCTACATCAATACATTATTAAAGATGTGTATGTTTTTCGCTGTCATAACTTCAACCAAAATACGGACTCTTAGAGGCCGTAGGTGCTAATGCCAGAACACCCACAAAACAAAACCTGTTTAGACACCAGAGATGCTCCACCGCCGTTAAAAAAACAGTGTATCTCCTGTAACAGCTGACCATGGCAGTAGTTCTAGGGGTCAGGGAGGGATCCAGACTCGTAGCGTTCGGCTTCTTCGCATTTTAGACATGGCTGTTGCAGCCTCTGTCTAAACACATGACAGCATGATCCCTACTGTGGTGTTGGGATTTTCAGGGACACCTGGCCTTACAGAGACCGTACTTCAACCCAAACTGCTCTTGTGACCCCACACGCTGGCCTCTGTGTTATGCCAAGACGTGTGTCTGACAACCGACCCCTAATCCAGCACAGGAGGCAGCAGGGCCTGTATAAGCACCGAGCCACAAATATCAAGTGAATGTTACTGTAACGTGGTGAAACAAAGGAAACTGAACCCTCGTGGTGACAAGAAAAAAGCAACTGGCAAAAAGACACCGAATGTAACGGCGGCGCAAAGAAAGAGCCAACAGATTTATGACTTTTCAGCATGTGTTGCCAATATTGCCAGATTAACTAGGATTAACAAATAAAATAATTTAATATAAAAGATATATTTAATTGTATTATTCTTGTTTTGCAAGTTGTGTATCTTACCTTAAAGGGTTACTCCACCAAATGTTGGATATGTGTGACTGTCCCACTGACTGCCAAACAATTTGCACTGTCAAGGCCCAGAAAAGTATGAAAAGACATCTTTAGAAAATCTGCCATCAGTGGATCAACCGTAACGTTACGAAGTTACGAGAATACTTTTTGTGTGAAAAGAAAACCAAATAGGACTTTACTCAATGATTCGACACACTAACATCACTGCAGCGCCATTCTGGAGAGTGTATGCTGGTCTGTGTCAGCATCGATGCGCCACTGAAATTAAAAATTATGATAAACCACTGATGGCAGATGGAATACTCAGATGATGTCTTGCTTTTCTAGACTTTGACAGCCTTCATCATTTGCAGTCACAGGCCTCCCAGTTTTCATCCAAAATGTCTTAAATTGTGTTTTGAAGATGAATAAAGCTTTTACAGTTTGAACAACATGGGGGTAAGTTATTTTAGGGTGAAGTAAACCTTTAGGGTTCAAGATGTGAAAGCTGATTGGCTGAAAGTGAATTCTTTTTGAGCTGTGCTTCAGACCTGCATTTTTGACGATTTGGACCTTTTTGCCAGTCAAATTTCACTAATGTGACTACAGATGCCATATTGAACTTAAACATGGATTGAAAATGAGGCTGTGTAATGAAATTTCAGCCTTCACTGAGGAAGTGTTCTAGAAACCATGTTTTCAAAACAGTTTTAGGATATTTTTTGTCTACTAAAAGTTTTTTTGGTTTTGTGTTTTTTTTTAAGAAGTTTATTAACTGTATGGTTAAACAACTGTACTACCAATTGCACACTGTATTTCTATGATTCATTCCTGTCAAAAAATTAAATATGCTACTGTCCCAATTATAGGTATATGCTGTTTCTTTAGCACAAAGTAAGTTGACACACATTAGAAAGTTTTATACTTCTGCAGTGTCTGTGCTATTTCTCTCGAAAAAATTATGAACTAATTTTGTTGGGATTTGGCCAAGGTTTAATACGGGCAGTTATCCGCTGCTGGTAGATATCATAAGTACAGCATTCTATGGGCTGGGTTCGAGGGTCAGTGGTTATTCAGGCCTAAAATGGGAACTCAGACTCCTAATTTACTGCTTATTAAGAGTTAGTAAGGTAGTTGCTACATTTAGGTATTGGGTAGGATTAGCGATGTAGAATACGGTCATGCAGAATATGTGTTTTATAAGTGCCAATAAACAGCTGATATGTTTATGTTAACATTTTATTTTAACAATTACACCTATTAGTTGCTTAGCATGCATTTTACTAGAATATTAGCCATTTATTAGTGTTAATTAAGCATATATTAATGCCTTGTTCTACATGACCTTATTCTACATGTCACGAGAGCGAGGCAAGGAGACGTGCGGGTTCATGTCCTGATCTGGGCTGGCACTTCCAGCTGACTGTGACACTACATCCGAATGCCTAAACTTCACAGCTACCTTGTAGTCAATAGTTAACAAGTGTTACCTATTCTAAAGTGTCACCGTTTATATTAGGCATGCTATTAAGCAGCTAGTTAATAGAGAGAATTGGTCCCTACATACTAAAGCATTAAGCGATAGATGCTATTTACACTAAGTGAAAATAACTTAGTTATAGATGTTGTTTACTCTGAAGTGCAAACAACAATGCATTCTATTTACCTACTATATGGATTCTCTTATTCTACTACTAAAAAAGCAGGATTTGGCTATTTAAACTACTTACTGTTTTGCAAATAGTGGCAATTTTCTGCATCTTAGTACTGTAAAAAAGTATTCAATAACTTATTGAGTGTAAATTTAAATTCAAATTATTAAATTCATACCACCTTATTGGGACAAAACCCTCCCTATACCTTCCCTAAACCTTCCCTATACCTTGTCTTCATTTTTATTAAAAATCCATGCTTCTTTGATGTGATTCAGCAGATTCGCGCC
>JAUCMT010000032.1:6085239-6110990 GCA_032357475.1 Enteromius thamalakanensis
AATTTAATTATATATATATATATATAATTAAATTAAATCCATTAAAAAAATCTGAATGGGTGAGGATCTGATGTCATTATTCAATGACTACTAGGTTTTATGTATCATACTATTCTATTTTATTGGCGACATTTATAAGGTTCATTAGTAAGTTATTAATATTGGTTCATGTTAATTTCAGCATTTACTAATGCATTGTTAAAAATCACATTTGTTTTAACATCAGTTAATGCACTGAGAATTAACCTGATTAACACATTTGTATTTACAGTAACGACTATTACATAATATATATATATATATATATATATATATATATTTTATTATTATTTATGTATGTGTCTACAGGTGTAGCAAGGTTGAGTATTAAATATTGAGTAAGGTTTGAGTGAATTATTTCTTCAATCTCAAGGTTAACCTTAAGATCCAAAAGGTTTTATTTATGCCTACTTTACTTCCAATAAACCCTTGCTTTTTAAAAAAAAAACTAAATAAAAAAAAAAGTTGAATAGTGATCATTTTCAAATCTTCTTTAAACTCATTTTACTTTTGTGTCTGTGTAAATCTCTAGACTTTCTGTATGCATGAGGTAAACTTCTCCTTTAATAAGTCTGCCCTCATTCTGCAGGTAATTGGCTTTGATTTAACATTTCCTACATTAATAATAGCTGTCACACTTTGGTGCGGATACACAGTAACTCACTCCGTTCATGCACAGCTAATTAGTACTGAGATCAATCACTGGATAATAGAGTAGACCTCTTCGAATATAAATATACCAAATACCTAGCGTGTGTTTACGATTGTGACTGGTTGGACAGACAGACACAAACAGATCTGAAAATAAGAGAAACTGCATCAATTAAAGCGTCACGACTTGCACTAATGTGCTTTTCCCTGAGGAAGTCTCTAAAGTAGAGTTGATAGCATGACCAAAGCTGTCAGGTGCTGCAAATCAATTATGACCACATGTTCACCCTCAAATCGCATTTTCTTTTACAATAGAGATGGAGGAGAAATGGCTCCTTTCACTTTTAGCTTTTAATGTGTGAAATAATTGTACCTGCTGAGTAGTTTTCACTTAAACTAATTGCTTTTTCTGCTGTTATGGCTGAATGTTATAGTCGACGCTTCCAGCTGTAACCCAGTGTCCAAGACTTTCTTTCAGTAGACATGGAGAATGTAGAGTATACCCCGCAGATTTATGCATTATGAAGTAGAACAGGCAAGTGACATGTGGAAGTGTGCGTCTTGTGTCTTGACTGCTATATGTCAGTACAGCTGCAAGAAATAGCAGCATGTTTCCAGTATGCGCATAAATGAATGAATAATGGTAATAATGGTAACTATTTATATAAAAATAACATTGTATTTATATTAATTATTTATATAATTATGCATTCATATCTTGCACTTCAGGCATTTTTTTATTATTTTATATTTTGCAATGCAAATTTAAATAAAATAAATAGAATTAGATGTATTTACCTTGCATGGATGGATCTAAGTCTTTAATAACATAGTACTTTTCAGAAATAGTGCTAAAGATTTTTGGGTGGGTTTAACAATCTGTTAATATATTCCTAACTACAAATTAAAGTATAAAAGCATATACTAGCACATTTAAACTTGCTCAGCAAGTTGTTTTTCCGTGACAAAAACTGACTTAAAAGACGGAACCGACCATTAAAGAAGACTAAATATCTGCTGCACTCCTGAAAATACAATACATCATTAAAGCAGAAACTGTATTCGCCTACTACATGCTCAGAACTGATGAATTATTTGGGAATGCATATTTTATTGTGAATATTTACAGTACATCAGCATATTGTTGAATTGTTCCATTTGATATATATATATATATATTCTTATATCCTCAAGCTTCTCCCCGATTGGAGCAGAACTTGTGGTATCAATTAGATGGTGAATTATATTGGCACTAGGTTACATCAGCCATCATCCACTGCCTCGTCTTTGCTTCGCCTGACAGGCTTGACATTGATATTCACGACGAGCCGTGGTCACTCGGATCCTGGCTGGGGAATTAATGCAAAAAGTTGCAGATATGTGCGCTTGTCAAAGTTTGGCATCAAAGTGCCCTTGAAGTGGTACATCATACAAGGTCAACAGAGGTCATCAAAGTCTCACACACAGAGAATGATCTAACTACCACTGTCACGTCTCGTACGTGTTTATCCCCTGTGTAGAGGCAGCAGCGTCCGAAAATGACCCCTGTCAGAGAGTTCAGGTCGTCCCAGCGTGGCTTTTTGCAACACTTTCCGTCTCCCAAAGCACCTGGAGGTTTTGAGAAAGGTCACCTAAAGCCTGAATGGCATGAATAATTCAGGTTTCGTTCCAAATTTACTGCACTAATAAATTTCAAGAAATCACTTGCCTTTCGGTCTATTAGGCAGAGCTCACCCGACTGTCTCGGACAGCATCAGATTTTCAAGCCTCAATGACTCATTGATTTCGAATTACAGGGCATGTTCATTGTCTGGGTGAAGCAATGATCTGATAAGACTGATCCACTTACATCACCCAGCTGACATCAAGACGAGCCTTTTGAATTTTTCAAAGTGAATATCTCATGAATAGGGTGCTCTGTTCACAGGAAATTCCACTATGGCACCAAAAGGATCTTAGACGTGGTTACCAAAAATGTGACATGACGCTGACAGTGTTTACAGTAGTTTTCCAATTGGACCGGTCACCACATCAGTTGAAGGCTGAAAATAGGATGCGAGTAATGAGATAAAAATGTGCTGCGGAAAACAGTTTTGTCCTTTGATTTTGAAGCGCACAAAACTTTAATTCAAAGTCACCTGCTTTGATGTTCACAAATCATCCATGCTGAAATTTGAATAGCATCTGTAGTTGAAACTTTTAAGTGTGTGTGTATGTATACATGTGACATGTATACACTCACACACACACACACACACACATAAAGTAAAAAGTACTACACGCAGTACTATTAAAAAATGATAAATAAATAAAAGCATCTTTACTACAGTCTTCAGTGTCACATTGTCCACCCTGGACAGAGTTGATTGATTGATTGATTGATTGATGAAACTTTTTTGTAAGAAGCTTTGATGAAAATGTTGTTAATGTAGGCTATACTGCTGTCGCATCCCAAATGAAAGTTTTAGTTTACATAATAAATGTATGTATGTATGCTGTTTGTATTTATTATTAATAATCAAATACAAACACATGCATGTATTGTATAAGAAAAAATGTTACGTTTAAATAATAAATATATTTATATAAAATGGCATGTATAAATGTATATATATGAAAATATTTTCTAAAATACCTCTATACTGCATTTGTGTTTATTTATGGAATAAATATACACTTTGCACACAAATACAAAAAAATATATATATATATTAGGGCCGGGACTTTAACGCATTAATTTAGATTAATTAATTACACAAAATTAACGTTTACAATTTTTTTAACGCATTTTAATCACTTATTTTTGCACCGCAGAACGTTTATCACTGGATGAGTTTCGGCGGACCGATTATACTGGAGCACCAACTAGCATTTCTAATGTTCTGAATGTACGTGACAGTAGGGATGCACCGATCTAGATAGTAAAGCTCAGTAAAGCTGGTCCTGTAATCAGCAGTAAATGCCATCAAATGCGTGATTTTGGTTGAAAAAAAAATAAACAATATTTAGTTGCTTAATCTTATGTACTGTATTCAGTCATTATTCAATGGTATACTAAAAATCCATATGAAAAAAACGTACTTCTCACTGTTCTCAGGTCAAATATTTATATGCGATTAAAATGCGATTAATTTCAATTTATTAATTACAAAGCCTCTAATTAATTCGATTATTTTTTTTATTGAGTCCCAGCCCTAGTATAAATAGAAGATTTCATAGCAGAAAATCCTGTTATTTTAAAAAGTGTAAATAGGATCTATAGCTATTTTGGCATAGTGTAAATAGAATACATTTAGTTCTGAAGTTGAGTGAAGGCCTTACCGGTTTGGAACGACATGAGGGTGAATAAGTAATGAAATGAACAGTATTTTCATTTTAGGGTGATCTATCCCTTTAAGTTTGAATGATATCTTAAACTGTGGAGTCCTATAATTGTTCTGTTTCCCCTGAAAATTATACAAATAGTTATTTTCAGTGAAGAGATTTCCATATACTGAGCTAGGCACATCTGTCTATGATTTTTCTTTGCAGTATTCGCAGAAATGACTTGTCTTTCACGATCCCGAATTACCTCCCTCTGGATTCACTACAGAAAAAACTCAAAGACCTGGAGGAAGAGAACATCGTCCTGCGAACAGAGGTGAGAGAGTGAGGCCTGACCTCTCATCCTTCAGCTACTCATAAGAATGCTTTGCATAAAATTATTCAAAACAGCCTCCAATCAAACTTATCAGTGTTTCAGGCATATCACATTTCCAAGACATAAAACATATGTAACAGCTTCATTGTCAGATAAAGCTATTTGCGAGTTATCTGTGTGCTTTAGTAAAATAAAATGTGGTACTGTAATAGGTAAATATACACACATAGACATGTTGTTAGCTGAAATACTTACATTTAAAAACCTCATAAGTATTCACCAGCACATCAGAATGCCTCATTTTCTGGATGTATTGGCCCCCACTCACTGTAACTGTAGATCTGCAGTGACGTGTGTCAGGCATCTGACCTCAGCAGACAGGTGGAATTCCATGCCTCGCCTGACTATGAATCTACATCCACACCTACACAAGATCTATTCACCACAAAGCATTTTAGAAGCTTTAGTAACAATAGGTGAATGCAAATCAAGAGACATCACAGTATAACATTTCTCAGTTCATGTGAACTGCCCTGAATTGGGCCATGACAGCAAGCTGGTGTAACAACTTCATTGCGCTTTTTTTTTTTTTTTTGATGTAGATTAAAATCAGTCTGGATTGTTTTTCTCTAAAACATGGGCACTTGCTATTGACACAACCTGTTCTTCTGACAAGAACACTGAAACAAAGGATGAGTCAAGTAAAATGATGCCTCCATTGTTTATTCAGATCATTACTTAATGTGTGTGTGTGTGTGTTTGTTTATAGGCAAATCACTTGGAGACAGAGACCATCTCGTATGAGGAAAAGGAACAACAGCTTGTAAATGACTGTGTTAAAGAACTCAGTGAGTAGATCCACCTTTTCCACCATCAAAGATCATATTCCCTCCCAGTGTAAACTGATATTACATAATCATCCTACACTAGTTCAATTCGTGTATGCTATTCATTACCTTATTGTTCCATTCTTGTAGTTTAACAGTTTAGTTATTAATGACATGAATGGCACATACAGAGTGGCTAATCTATAACTTGCTTTAAATTAGGACTGGGGACTTTCGATGATTTTTGTTATTTTCCAAGGGTACATTTTACACACGTCTCTTCCCCCTTAGGAGATGCTAATATACAGATCTCCACAATTGCGGAGGAGCTGGCTAAGAAAACAGAAGATGCCTCTCGCCAGCAAGAGGAAATTACACACCTCCTCTCTCAGATCGTCGACCTGCAGAAAAAAGCCAAATCTGTGAGTTCTCCTCACTGTACAGGAGACGTGATTAATATACTGAACTCTGTCTCACATTTGTCATATAACACAAAATTGGACAATATAACACAACATATTATAAATATAATACTATTTTTGCAAGCAGTCTTGGGAAATTTACTTTGGAAATGTGATAGATTACTTTATTTAAAATAAATAGTGTAACTATTTCATTTACTTTATTAGAGTAATGTAACCGATTACTTTTGATTACATTTTGAATACTTTTTCTAAATTTCTGATGAATGTTCTCAACTGTTAATCATTTTCAAACGTTTAAAGCAGGCAAGGTTAACCTTAAAGTAGTACTCAACACTGATTACTCATCACTTAAGTTAACATTCTAATTATTACATTTTAAAAACACAGCCAATAAATAAATAAAACATGCCTGCCTTTAAAATAGCACAAGGCATTGTGCATAACAAAAACAGACAAAGCAACAAATTAATATTATTCAACAGATACTTTTTTGTTATTTTTTATCAACTGCTAATTTTCAGTAGTGGGACATTTTAGTAGTTATATTATATTATTGTTTTTAAGTAAGGATTATATATTTTATATATGTACAATATATTATGTATACACACTACAGTGCCCTCCACTAATATTGGCATTGACGATTTAATTAAAACAATTGAAATGGGGAGAAAATCTCATTGTGAAATAAATGTTTTTTCTCCAATACTTGTTGACCACAATTATTGGCACCCTTAAAATTTTTTATGAGTAAAATATCTCTGAAATATATTCCCATTCATATTCACAATTTTGAGCGCTCCAGTGTGATTATGAACATGAAAATATCCAGCCCTGGCTTCCTGTTTCACAGAAATACGGTATGAGAAAAACCAAAGAATATACTTCTTACAGTATATGCTGCAAAAGATAATTGAGCTTCACAAATTAGTGAAGGGGCTTTAAGAAAAGAGCTAAAGCCGTGAAAAGTTCCATTTTCACCATCAGGGAAATAATACAAAATTTCCAATCAATATAAAATGTTAGGAAACTGCCTGGAATAGGACGTGTGTCTATATCACCCTATTACATAGCAAGAAGTAGAGTTTGAGTGCTGGCTGGAGAATTGCTGAAAATTGTCTCAGGGTCAGAAAACCTTTAAAACGCTGTCAAAACAGCTCCTACATCAGCACATGTTGTTTGGGAGGGTTTAAGAAAAATGTTCCTCTCTCATCCAAAAACAATCTCCAACGTGTTCAGTTGTCAGACAGGACTGGAACTACAAATGGGACTGGCTTATATGATCAGATTAAACAAAAAAATTTGCTTTTTAGCAGCAATCACTCAAGATGGGTTTGGTGAACACACCAAATGAAAAGTACTCCATGTGTACAATGAAGTATACTTTTGTGTTTTTGATGTTGTGGGTCTATATTTCTGCTGGAGGTCCTGGACATCTTGTTTAGACACATGCCTTCTATCAAATACCCACAGATAAAAATCAATAATTCACTGACTCCGTTAGAAATCTTATAATGGGCCATGGTTGGGTCTTCCATTGGGACAATACAAAACAATCCAAAACAAACATTAAAATAAAAACAAGAATTAGTCCTCTGACCTGAACCCTAAATGAGGTGAATTAAAGAGGAGGACCAACATGGAGCTGGTAATCTAAAGGGTCTGGAGTGATTCTGGATGAAGGAATTTTCTATTTTTGAATTGTCTACTCTTATCAGGTGTTTTCCAAATTCGTCAGGCATTACAGGATAAAACTCAGATTTGTTATCTTGGGAAAAGGACATAAAAATAATAGGGTGCCAATAATTGTGGCCAACATGTATTGGAGAAAATCATTTATTTTATTGTGAGTTTCTTCCCATTTAAACTTTTTTTTACTTCAATAATAGATAAGAATTTTGTAAATGTTTTGAATGAAAGATCAAAAGGATAAATAATGCAGATGTATTTTCACAGCCACCTTTGCTCAGATTTACCAAGGATGCCGATATTAGTGGAGGGCACTGTATATATGTACTAAATACTTTGGCAATATAGTGTATGTATGCATTTATTTAGGTTGACAAGTTTTCTTTAGTGTGATATGATAATCAAAAATAATGCTGCTGTATTTAATATTTATTGCTGCTAAGAAATGTATTAGTGAAGCATAATCTTGACTGTTGATCTTGAAATTGGTTCTAATTTCAGTTAATTTGCTATACTGTAAATTATAGGAAACATAGTTTTGTCATAGTAATTACATGTAATATTTGTTCGTTCAGTATGCACTAGAAAACGAAGAGCTCACTCAGCATCTGGGAGCTGCTAAAGATGCCCAAAGAGCACTAACAGCAGAGGTAGTACATGCACTCAAACACACTATCATATATACATACACTAACTAAAATACCACCATATAACAGTTAATGACAAACCTAGGTGTTTAATATAATTTAAATTCTGATTAAATGAATTTTACTGCCGTCCTTTTATCTCAGTCTTTATTTGTTTATTTCTGCAGCTGAGGGAGCTGGAAGATAAGTATGCTGAATGTATGGAGATGCTTCATGAAGCTCAGGAGGAACTGAAGAACTTCAGGAATAAAACGCTGCCTCTCAGTACACCACGACGGTTCCACTCGCTCGGCCTCTTCCCCCTGGTGAGAAATGGAGAACAACAAAATAATTTGATGTAGTATTAATTATTATGTTTACTTAGTGTGTAGTAAGTAAGCAGTAAGCAATACATTAGTATGCTCAATATACTAATACACATACTATATCGCTGTCATTCCTTGTACTGTATGTAACAGGACTCTTTAGCTGCTGAAATTGAAGGCACCATGAGGAAAGAGATTCAGATGTCTGATCCAGACGTGGAGGAACAAAGGTGTGTCATTTCCTGTGTCTCATATCCTGTGTGAGTTACGATTTTGAAGGCTGAGTCAGTTACAGAGAAATATAAAATATATTCTATTCTGTTATAAGGCATTGTATATTTCTTGGTTAGCTTGCAGGTCAAATATCTGAGCTGGTATATGAATGCTTGTCCGTTCAAAACTTCTTACCATGACACTGACCTCTGTACATGCTTGTCGTCTTCTTTTGTTCAGGCTGCATCCTAAACGTGTATTTGCGACAGTGCGTAACATCAACCACACTGTTCGCCAGCGCTCCATGGGCCCGTCCCCTATGAACATCCCGGGGTCCAATCAGACATCCTGTGTAAATTCCAGGCGTTCTAGTTGTCTGAGCACACCCCGATCAAGCATGTATGGAGGGGAGGGTGTTGAAATGGACAACCGCACTAACAGTATGCTGATGGAAACCCAGTCAAATCAGGATGGGTAAGAGCATCAAACATGGTTTTTATGCCATATATGTTTAAGTAAGGCCTATTCACACCAAGCACGATAACAATAAAGATGTAGATGTATCATTCTCAATATTAAAGAATAGCAGCATCCACACCACAACTATAACTATAAAGGCACAGCGAAACGATATTGTTGAAATCATTGTTATTATATATAGATATATATAGAGAGGTGTGTGTGGGTGTAAGTTCTTTGTTAGTAGACATTGGACCACACTGTGGTTTATCTAATATTTTTACAGCTCCGATGACTCCAACAGAAAGCCTGGCACTCCTGGCACACCCGGCTCTCATGACCTGGAGGCAGCACTGCGTCGCCTTTCCCTTCGACGGGACAACTACCTTAGTGAGCGGCGTTTCTTTGAGGAGGAGAGAGACCGTAAACTCAACGCCCTGGCAGAAGAAAAGAATGACTTGTACGAGGAGAGAGATGGTGGGAGTGGCAGTGAAGACGGTGGCCCCCTCACTCCGGCAGACAGCATTATGTCTCTGGGAACCCTGCACTCGGTTTACTCCATCTACAGCACCCGCTCTTACCTGCCGGAGAAACTCCAGATCGTCAAGCCTCTGGAAGGTGACCGAGCCAAATCCAGGCCTTTCACCCTCTTACTGTTTGATGCTCTGTGGGGGTTAATGCACCACAGTGCTGAGGATCTGTCTACACATCACTCCTTCTATTTCAGACACACACAACCTCGCTGCTGGTTTGAGATTTAGACATGTCACACTACCTATACACACTTTATGATGTAAAAAGATGTTTTTAAAAGAAGTCTCTTATGCTCGCCAAGGATGTGTTTATTAGAAAAAAACGGTAATTCTCTCACTATTAACTATTTGCTCAATAGCATGCCTGTTATTAACATTTTGGCTGTTTATTATTACGTATGCAGTCTTGCCGAGTATAAAAGATTTTTTTTTTTAAGTAAAAAGAGTGTAATTGTGTATACACACACACACACACATGCACATAGAGTAGTATTTAAAATCTTGAATTTAGTTTGAAAAGCACAAATCTATCCATGAGGCACTTTATGGTGTGTATATATATATATATTTATATATTTAATATATATATATATTATATACATGTTTTTTCAGTCGTTAAAAACATTGCTTCTATAAAGCATATCTTATTTGGGAGGTCTATTATCACATCAAAAAATGGCCATTGAAGTCATTTAGTTTTGATTATCACTGCTGCAACAAACTGTGTCCTGTTCTTTAATTTTAGATTAAATGTAAACTGTAAACCAGTCACAGCATTATGATTCATAATCGTATCTCTAGCGACCTCTGCTGGTTGTAGTTTAAAGATAAACTTACTAAGCAATGTGACATGTCCTACAGTAGTAACGATTATTAGGAATTGCAAAAAAAACAAATGATCAACGCTCTGATTTCCTTAACATCTTTGAGTATGTTTTGAAAGGTACTAACGTGATATCTGATAGATTATCGCTCAAAAAATGGAATTCAGTTATCATTTACTCACCCTTACCACGCTCCAAACCTGTATGACTTTCCTCCTTCTGCTGAAGACATTATTTTAAAGAATGTTAGTAACCAATTTTTTGGGTTACCATTGAAACCAAGAAGCCTTTCTTTCTAAATATCATATTTTGTGTTCCTCAGAAAAGGTCGCACAGGTTTGGAACAGGTATTGGGTGAACCACACATTGTTTTGTTTGTTTCCTCCCAACATATTTCCTGTCAGATTTAAGTTTGTGTGTTTGCATCCTTCTTTCGTTTTCTTACCTGTCTGTTTTTAGCTCTCTAATAAACTCAACTTTAATTTCCCCCTTCTTCATTTCTCTTTCTTTGCTTTAGTCTGTCCACAGCAAGAGTCAAATGAGTATTACAGCTTTGGTTGTATAATGATCATGATATGTGTTTCTAAGCCAATTTCAAAGGTCAATATTGTATTTACAATAAAAATGGATTAAGATTAAGAACTAAAATGATAACTACAAATTAATTTAATCCAAGACTAAACACTATAATATGAAAGAAGCCTATAATTTGCTAAATTCTTAATATTTAATAGTTTATTATGTACCTAATGTATTTATGATCATCTTATCAGTTAAAAAATTATCTGCTCAAAAAATGTAATATAATATGTAATCTGTATAATAGAATAGGATACAGGCATGTCTTAAATTACACAAACTCACATATCAGTTGTTAAAGTCCTTGCACAGTGAGTCTGAAATGTTCATGTGCATTATAGTTTTTTTTCTTGTTGTGTGTGTGTTTTCTTTTTCTTCCCCTATCAAAATGCTACGGATGCGAAAACACAGAAAATCTGGCTTGATGTGATTTATTTTATTTATTTATATGTGACAGAAGTTTTGGAGGTAGTACACAACATGAGGTTGTATTTTATTTATTTTATTTTTTTTCATGCAAAACTTTTTCTTCTATCTCTTGATATTACAGAGTTGCTAAAGTGTTTCTGGGCTAGACATTTTAGCAGCAAAAAAAAAAAAGAAAAAGTAGATCACGTGTTTATTCTTACCTTAAGCAACAAAAGCTCATTTGAAAACTTTTATGTCGCACCTGATGCATGTCACCTTGCACTCATGATCTCAGTGGAGCTCATTTTTTTAAATATGTGTCTCTTGTTTCCTCTACTCGTCAGGTTCGGCCACTCTGCACGCATGGCAGCAGCTCGCTCAGCCCAACCTGGGCGGCATCCTGGACTCGCGGCCGGGTGTCGTGACCAAAGGCTTTCGACCCCTGGAGCTGGACCTGGAGGAGGTGTACCAATTCACTGACCTGGAGGAAGATGAGCCAGGACTGCATTCCCAATCTGCCATCTCTACCTCTTGCCTGGGCTCTCTGCCTTGTTCACCTTCTTTGCAACGACCTCGTGCCAACAATCCTGATAACCAAGAAGAGCAGCCCAGAGAAAATGGAGGAACCCCTGGAGTGGGGCCAGATCTAATGGAGGCTGAAGAGGAGGAGGTCTCATCTGGTGAGAGACCCTCGTAACCCCACTAACCCTCCGGACAGGCTTAGGGGGGAGGGAACTTAAAGCCTCACTATAAAACAGACGATGCCATAGCGGAGTACCCATAAACCCCAGTTGTATTGAGCCTGTGAGGGCCTAGGATGAGCTGGTTCTCTCCTTGTTCAGCTGCAGGCACACTTCCACTGCACATCATCCACTCACCCTGAAGACAGCTGCCATATTCTTTTGAGTATAGTCAATTTTTTTTTTACATTCATTCCTGTTATTCATCTCTCTGGCTCCTCGTGCTGAAAAAAAGAGAATTGAGCCTTTGATTGTTAATTAAGTAAAATGCTTTAAATGTCATAAAATAATAATGAACGGCAATAAATAATTTTTTGAATCACACACATATATGAATATATATGTATATCTCAATTAGACATTGTCTTCACTCTTTATATAAAATCTTTGAAATCCTTAAAAGATTCTAAAAATATGAGTATGATAATATGTGATCATTAATATGAGCTTCTTGACTCAATTCTCATTTTCTGCACTAGTTCATTTCTGAAAAACTCTTCTCAATCACTCTTCTTACCTGCATTACCAGAACATTGTGTCAGAAAGTTTAAGGCCTGAGGGGGAAACAACATTTATTTACTCACTCTCTCCACAAACTTGTCCCCTGATAAGTTTGTATGTGAGATTTTGGCTGGCGTCCACCCTGAGGGCACAGAGTCTGATGTTTGAGACTAAGCTGTACCACACACATACACATCCCGGGGTGCATTTAACACACATCATCATTACACATTCCCAGCAGAAGCCCCTGCATGTAACTAACTTCCAGCTAGAGTCCTGAGCGTGTTTCAAATATAATGTTACAGAGTTCTATTAAAAACGTGGAGGTGTGAGCCACTGTCATGTGAGTGAACAGACTCTAACGTCACTGGAAAGAGGTCACATTGACACAAATGCACTCTCCATATTTTCAAAGTCAGGCTTGTGTACTACACAAACACACAGATAGCCACAATTTAGAGAGCTCACATACCTTCTGTGAATATTGGATGGCTTGAGCTTGTAAATAAGATCATACAGGCAATTAGTTTGTTTACTTTAGTTTTGCTCTGGTTTTTTTTGGTTTTGTTGGTCTTTTGCTTTTATTTTGTTTGTTTTTTTTTTATTCCATTTTGTTTGGATTTGCTTTGATTTTAATTTAGTTCTTTGTTGTTTTGTCTTGTACTTGTTTTTATTTTGTTTGCTCATTTAGTTTTGTTTTTTAGTTTTGTTGTTTTTGTCTTGTGCTTTTGTTTTTATTTTGTTTCTAAATTTAGTTTTTTGTTTTGCTTTTATTTGTTCACTGGTTTTGCTTTGTTTTTATTTAGTTTTAGTTTTTATTTTGTTTGCTCATTTTGTTATGTTTTGTCTTGTTTTTTAGTTTTGTTGTTTTTGTCTTTTGCTTTTTTGTTTTTGTTCTGTTTTAGTTTGTTCACTTTGGTTTTGTTGGTCTTGTGCTTTTGTTTTTATTTAATTAATTTTTTTGTTTGTTTGTTTGTGGGTGAAGTATCCCTTTAATCATAACTGACAACTTTCTGCTGAGAATTATTGAAATGCTGTGTATAATATGCTTTAGCTTGTCTGGTATAATTGAATTCATGAATAGATCTTCTCCCTTTCCCACTGTTCTCTCCTGCTGCGTGAAGCTATTTAAAACTGCATCAGGATTAATCATGTAATTAAAACATGATTTGTATGTAAACCTCATAATTTAAGCCCAACAATAGCTTGCATTGTGCCACATTATATTGCTTTAGCTCTCGTAAGATCCTGAAACAGTTTTATCTACCTCTTTGTGTTTAAATACTGTAAGTGTGTTTGTGGTGTTTTGTACTGATGTTTGTACTCTCCTTTCTTGCTCTCCCCAGTGCATTTCCCTGGTAAATGTATGTCTCACACCAGCTCCACGTACACCTTTACCACCTGCAGGATAATGCACCCTACAGATGAACTCACCAGAGTCACACCCAGGTAAAAAATACATTTTATTCTGTATCATATCAGAAATGTTTGGCAAATACATTGTCAGAAATATGTGCAAAAACTGTACCTTGGATACCTAGGACTACACCTTGACGCTGGAGCAGAACCCTTTAAGTATATCTACCCCTAAAAGTTATTACTTTTAACCTTTTGGGGATAAATAAGGTACAGCATTGTCCCTTCTAGTCTTCGATAAAAAAATACTGACTTCCAAAAGAGGTTGCATAGAAGGGAGAAGCATCTTTTGGAACCATAAAGCGATAAATAGGACACCCTATGATTAATTGAATAGTCTTAAATCTGTATTAAGGGTTCTAGATCTCTGTAGCAACCATACTATACAGCTGTGTGACTGGCTCTCTCCAGGTCATATGATGAGGATGATGAAGCTCCTCTCTATCATGTTGTTCTGGTGGCTGGCTTAGAGCAGACTCACTGAGCAGAGCCCCCTGGTGGTGAGGAGGAATAGCATGACCAGCCTAGTGCTGATTAGACCTAGTGTCATGGAAGTGTGCTGTTCTCTAACCAAACACAAACCACTCTTAACTGACCTGAAGCATTTTCTTAACCTAACACAAAACTTTTTTGCGGAAGACTTTATGCAGTATTATTATATCTGTGTGTTTTTTAAATGCTGTAAAATACAGTATGCTACTTTGTTAATACGTTAAATTACTGTATAATGCATGAAGAATAAGAATGATAATAGAGCCATTATGTGTCTAATCAAACAACTTAACAATATATAAATACTGTGAGGTTTGAAGAGAGTAACAGTGCACGGTTTGGCTTACAGAACTAGATAACACAAACTAATAAAGCTTCTCTTTTCAGTCTCTTGTCAGGTCCATCACTAGCTTCCTGTGTGATGTCCAGCAGCAGTATGCGCTCAACCCCTGTGTCCACCCCCTGCACACCTCGTCGCCTCAGTCTGGCTGAGAGTTTCACCAACCTCCGCGACTCAACCAAGACCACCAGTACATCTCTGGGACTAGTGCGCCTCCTGCAGGAGAGAGGAATATCTGCTGCTGTTTATAACCCTCTCAGTTGGGACCGGGCGGATCGAGCTCCTCCATCAGACCCCTCTTCATCACACACTGCCACCTCCACTCCCTCCGGCCCAGACACCCTCCCCTCCACCCCTCCAAACTCCCCTAGCAAGTCCAAACCCACTAGTCCTGTGCTCCCTATAGACTACAGCCCCTCGGATCACCCCTACGAAACCTTCCTAGCTTCAAGGCCAGCCAGCTCGATTCTGAAGGAAGTGCGGGAGGCGGACGAAAGGGCTCGGACAGATACGCAGTGTCAGACTGAAGTCAATGTGCAGAACTTGAGACTGGTGGACAAGGTGAAGAAGTTTAGCCTGGCTCCCAGAACTTTGTCCCCAGGAATCGGAAGGCCGGGAACGCCATTTGGGGCCCACGCTGTTGTGACTTCCCCTATCGGGGGACTGCCAGTGCTGAACTCAGGGATGAGAAGAAACCGCAGTTATCCAGCTATGGTTGGGGCTAGTATGGCTATGAAGGGCCCGGGGCCTCCCAGTGAGGACCTGCTGTTGGCCCCCAGACAAACTAGCCTCAATGAAAAGTGAATGTTGCCTATCTGTCGTCCCCTTTTGCCTTTATTTCAATTTGCATTGATACAGTATATCATCCCTGCGACAACTCGAGTGCCTGTTAAGATGATATTTGTATAGATTATTTTGTTATAACAGTTGCTATAACAACCTATTTTTGTCTATTTCTCTGTCCATATGACCAACATATATATTCATTCAGCATTGTCACATGTCTTGGTGTATTCCAAGCTTTTGTCATTGTGAAAAAAAAAACTTGGACAATTTGCAGCTGCGAGAAAATGTAGCATATGATCAGAACAGAAAATTAATGCCCCAAAATGACATTTAATTTAAGCACTTTTTGAATTTAGAAACTACTCAAGAATAAGAAAACGTCTTTTTTGTTGTTGTTGTAAATCTGGTCTTCCGATGTGACATTTCAAAATTGGTTAATTTCATGATGCTAGCAAGAGCACTGATAGCACCTTAATGCTAATGGTAGCCCAGACATTGTTTAACAATGAAGTTTTGTCATTTATTTTTGATTTTTAGGTCACAATTTACTTTTTTAATGGCCATTAATTAATGCTTTAAACCAGCCCCTCAGTGTGCCGAAAATCTGTAAAACATGCTTTTTATAAGTACAGATACCTTCACATAAGCCTTTTCCATCTAGTCCATCCATTAATTAACTGCAATGTAATGTTAAATGTCTAAAATGGCTTATTAATGCGTAATATAATAGTAATTACAGTGTAATAACAGAGTACTGACATGACTCTCAATAGAGGGCGCTTGTTGACATGAATTGGTGATAATTTGCACATTAGCACAAACTCTCTGCGCTTTACATCCTCAAAAGTCGACTGACTGAAATACCTAGGAGAGAAAACAAGACCACGGGGCTGTGAAGGTGCTGCATGAAGAATTGCAGCAGTTTTGAACTTGAAACACAAACGTGTTCATGTTAAGTCATCTTTTAATGTCCTTTTGTTGAGACCAACATTATTTATAGGTGTATGTGTGGAATTGCAGTATCGAAGACTTGATGGGGAAAATTGTACAACTACAATTTCATTTCAAAAGGATGTCAGGTTCAACTGAAGATATATTCTCTACATCTGCTGTGGTTTTGGAATCTACTGACTGGTGTGTGTCATATGTAGAGCAAGTGAAGTGTGTATTGTAAGCTTTAAAGATATCAAGGGTGCAATAGGAGTTTATAGTGCCTGATTTTTTTTTATTTAGATTTTTTTTGTACTGTATCATAATGGCTTCACCTGCCACAGTATGCACTGACATAAATACTGTAACAATGTGTGATGGTGACCTTCCAATGCAGATATTTGAAGGATCTATTATATTTGATGTATTGCACAGGAAGCACATACAGTTGAAAGTGCATGTGTCATTCTAAAGAAAAGGTCTGTTTTTTTGTTGAGGCAAGTTTAATTTGTCAGGTGCAAAGGTGTGTGTACTGTGTGTGTGTGTGTGTGCGCGTGCAGCATGACATATGTTGAATGTGTTTCAGAACCACAGAGGTATCTGCCATGACTGAACATTGATTTCAATGGTGTGTTTATTTCATCCGATTACTGAAGGGACGTTTTATTGTACATTGTAAATGGTAAATATGCAAACGATTCAAACATGCTAACTTTTATATATAAAAAGCAAAAAACCTAAACTTAAGGTGAAAAAAAGAAAAAAATGGAAAAGCAATGACACTGGTCGAATGTGGAGTTTTGGTTCTTGAATTTTAGAAGCTCCCTTTTGCAGAGGATCAATAAACCAGTTGTGATAATTGCGTGTCGGTTGTGTTATTTTGCATACACTAGCTTTGTTGACCACAAGAGGGTGATCTTCACCAACACTGCGCTTGTAGAAGAACTTTACATTTGTGTTTTCGACACCAAATCAATTCAGTTCTGATATCCATCTAGATTCAGTAGCATGGTCCCTACATTATAAATAACCCAGCAACACCATCTCAGTGTAATTCAAACACAGAACGTGTCCAAAAGAAATAGCCAGAGTGGTCACAACAAGGCGGTCCATAATATGCCAGTTCACGTTTCTGAATCTGTCATTGTTTGATCTTGAGCTGACAGTAACACTTTAGGGCCCTTATCTTGTAAATTTGCATGGAGTGAGTAGATGCTTGTGTTCAGACCTTAGCTGACTGATCAACAGGCCACTTCGTGTGAAGAGCACCAGCTATTTACTAACAATGCGATGATATTCAGATGACATTCTCTAGCTGAAGAGAGTTTCCATAGAAACACTACAAGTTATTGGGAACACAAATAGAAAACACTTTGTTCCTGCAACGCTGTGCTGGTTGGGCCTATTTTCTCCTCAAACTTTATATAGTTACATTTTGGTTGTAATTTAGGCCTCTTTGCTCTTAATTGTGAAACGAACCATGTCGTTAATAGGCAAATAGCCACAATACTGTAATTCTTTATCTATTAGAGATCTAACAGTACACATACATTGTACAGAAAATTTTACATGCATCTGTACTGAACAAATACAACATTGTTTTAACCACTGCGTGAAGGGAACTTTCCTTTGGAAACCTCTAGTTTTTAATATTGTCACATGTGATAAGGAAATTTAAACAATAAATGGCGTTATAACACACTGTGACTTGCGACAGATAAACACCGCAGTTAAAACTGCAGAACGGAGCGCAAGTGAGCCTGATCACCCATTTCTCTTAACTTTAACGCTAAATAAGTTTACATGAATGAACATCGCCTACCTCATGTAATCGTAATGTTTTAACCGTGGAATGATGTCAATAAAACAGCTTGTAAACAAAATGTCACATAATGCCCCATCAGAAATGAGATATAACTTTAAGTGACCTTGAAGTTCTGTGGGTGAAAAATGTCTTGTTGATACCAGAAGTCAGAGGTGAATGTCCAGACTGGCTTGAGCTGATAAAAAAGGGAACAGTAGATATGTTTCCATCCACCTATTTTTATGTACGTTTTGAAACATGGCAAAAAAATGAAATGCTGGATGGAAACACCAAGATACACGTAAATTCTAAAATGATGGTTTTGTTCTCTCTGACTCGTTGGATGGAAACTGTGTGATATTCCAGTTTTGTGTATGTTAAATTTACATTTTTGGATGGAAACAGCTAGGAACTCGTAATAAACATATATTGCAACCAATGCACAACAAATCAAACCTTGAAGCAGATTGGCTTCAGCCGCATTATACCTCACCAGGTGTCACTGCTGGCAGCTAAGAACAGGAAACAGGCTACAACTTGCACAGGCTCACCAAAACTGGACAATGTACCAAAATATTGCCTGATTTGATGAGCCTCAATTTCTGCTGCAAATTTTAGATGGTAGGCTCAGATTTTGTTGTAAATAACATAAAAGCATGGATCCATCCTGTCTTGTATCGTCGGTTCATGCTTCTGCTGGGGGTGTAATGGTGTGGGGATATTTTCTTGGTACACTTAGTACCAATTGAACATTATTGAACCACCACAGTGAGTACCGCTGCTGACCTTGTCCATTCCTTTATAACCACAGTCATGTGATGGCAATTTTCAGCAGGAAAGAATGCCAAGTACTGTTTGTGAGGAATCTCTAAGGAAACTTTTCAGCAAATTTGGTTTTGTTTCTCTTGTTTTTGTTTACTTTTTTTATTAAATTTCTTCATTAAAGCATACATCATTGTCCTTTTCTTTATCAAGGACATAAGAAGAGGAGTTTAAAAGGTTAACACAGGGGATGGCAACTTACTTTCAACCTGATCTCATAAAAATATGTACCTCGGTGAACATTTTGCTGCAGTTTCAAAGAGAAATGTCCACTGAGTGGCACTAAAATACAGGTCTCATAAGTGAATGTTATGTTGACATAGGTAAATTTTGCTGTGTTTTATTACGTTGCTTTAGTTACATATTGCAAAGGTTCAGAATTGAAATATCCAGGGACTGTCGCTAAAACTGAATGCTCTGTCATGTTGGAAATATGGCCTACACCAAATCAAACGTACACCAAAAAACTGATATAAAAAAGGCATTTGCCGATGCAGACATCTTTAAACACCAACCCCTACCTCCATTTAGATGTGCATTCCGCTTTATCATAGGCTGTATGACAAATATACCCAAAAATGCTAAATTTGTGATATCACAGCATAGCGTATTCCTAGTCCACACAACTCTAATGTTAGATACAGTATGAATTATTTTGAGATTTAAACACATAAGTTAAACACCTTAAGATGAGAAACAGTTAGGTTGCTGTTGTTTTACCTTGGAGAAAATTTCAAAATGATGGCTCAAAAATAGAACACATCCACGGCAGAACGGGAGTGACAGTACAAGCTCATTCACAGCTGTTCTGTTCGTTGAGCAGGAAAAAACTATCAGGGCAAAATACAGACAAATTTAGGAAATGTTTGGTTAATTTGAATATTTTTTACTTTCACTTACATGCAACACAGAATAAAATATGCAATATAACTGAGATTCAGTTTGTTTTAGTAGATAAATAAGCATTATTCTTATCATGGTAGAAGTTTGAGCTTCCATGCTCCACTCCACCGTTTAAATGAGATACTGTAATATTTAGTAAAAACATTTAGTTGCAAAACCAACTTTCTAAGTACTGCATCATTGCTACAATATCTCAAGAACTGGATAAATAGGGAAGAATTGGGCAAGTTGTGAATCTCTATCTATCTGAATAACTGTATTAAAATCAAAGAAAACATCCAAAATTTTTATTACTGTGGGGAAGAGGGTTATGTTGAACTGTAGTTTGAACAGAAACTCAATAACTGTTTCTTAGAAAATAGCTAATACACTGAAAGCTATGTCAAGGGGGTAATTTTCTATGTTATGCTTCCTGAGGTGGACCTATAATGTTAGTAGGATTTTTACCTAAATAACTCTCATAATTTAGAAATAAAATTACATTTTCTACCTGGTTTTAGTTAATCTGATTTCAACTATTTAAATGGGTAGGTGTCTTTGTAAGACTTATATACCCGCTGCTTATGAATGACATCTTCTCATGTAAAAAAAGTGTTCAAGACATGGTTATGGCCTTGTATTAATCAAAAACATCCTAGAGAGGTTAAAAATGTCTAGAACAGGTTAAAGCAAAGCTGCTTTAATTTGTTTACAGATGCAGAAAGGTTGTGACAGCAATATTTATTTATTTATTTATTTACAGACGGCAGGGCTGGAAATAGGATTTGGTACCCCTGCTAGTCTGATTCTTGCATGCAATCCTGTGGATTTTATCTAAATGCCTTAAGATTTTTTTATTAAAATAAATGATTTGGTTATTGAATATACCTTGTTATATTAATGTTGTCACATGACCCACATTTACAGTACCACGGTAAACACTCAAACAATGGCATGTAGAAGAATTGTAATTATCATTTGAATTACTGACCATACCTTGTTAAAACATAGAATGTTAACATATTGCAGCATCTAAAATATTACATATTAATTATTGTTCAGCAGTGCTTGCTGAGACTAACTATTCTGCAATGCTTGATTCTGATTGGTCAGTTGTGTCACACTGTAGGTGTGTTCTGTGTATGCTGTCATTTGTTCCATGTGCTCTTTGTGTTTTGTTTACATTTCATTCTCCCCATGTGCTTTACCTTGTTTGTAACCCCGTCCCTGTCATTAGTGTTTGATCCTCATCCAGCTGTGTCTTACAGGTGTCCGGAGTTTTGTCTTTGATTAGTTTGTGTATAAATTCACCTCCCATGTCTTGTATCTCTGTCGATTGTTAAGGTTTCATGGTTGTAGTTCAGCTCTGCGTAGCTTGCAGCATATTCCTCTTTTTGTTGTTTTTTTCTGTTCAATAAATGTTACATTTGATTGGACTTCTGCCTCCTGAGTTCTCCGTGTTTGTGAGGAAGCACAAGCGCGAGCTTTACTCTGCTTTAAAACAGCTCATTGACACATGTACTCACATATTAGGAAACTTTAAGCATCAACTGGAGCGATACGCTGCTTCAAGGCAAAAGATGAAGTGTTTCAATTAGGGCCGGGACTCGATTAAAAAAATTACTCTAATTAATTAGAGGTTTTGTAATTAATTAATTGAAATCAATCGCCTTTTAATCGCATATAAATATTTGACCTGAGAACAGTGAGAAGTAACATTTCAGAAATTCAGGAACCCTACAGGTGGGTGTCCAGGAATCATAAAATTAAGTAATACACATAAATAAATAATGAATGAATTACCTACCGCATTCGTCATTATTGCTCTTTGAAATTCCACTCCGTGTGTGCGTGTGTGCACCCATGATGCCCAGTAACGACCATGGCATGCTGGCAATTTGTGGGATCACCCGGAAACCACAAATTCTCATTTCTGATTGGCTGGTAGTTATGAACTCGGCAGAGAACTTAACATCGTATGCTTGTGCCACATCTATTAATTGTATATACAAGTTATAATTATCTCTTACTTTTCAGCGTGAGAAATACAAGTTGTGGCGTGAGAGCGTGTGATCTGGCTGAAATGCGTCTGTCTTACGGGGAATGCGAGACTGTGAGAGCCCTGCTTCAAGTAAATTCCAAACATTAGCAACGCTAGTTGGTGCTCCAGTATAATTGGTCCGCCGAAGCTAATCCAGTGAGAAACATTCTGCAGTGCAAAAAAAAGTGCAATAAAAATGCGTTTTAAAAATTTTAATGCGTCATTTTTGTGTAATTAATTAATCTAAAATAACGCCTTAAAGTCCTGACCCTAGTTTAAATTTAATTTACTGTATAGACGGATAGAATGTCTGCGCACAAACTCTCGCAATAACAGCGCAAATCATTACAAGATTATGTCTTTGGCCTTACTTTGTTTACCGGATTGCCTTCAACCTGCTCTCTCACAAGTAGATGATTTGTTCCCAGTAAGACCTTAATTTGCCTGGCCCATCTCTCTCACTGATTGCGCAACAGTACTCTGTCTCCAGGCTGTAGTATTACTCCCTTGCACCTTTTGTCATAATGTATTTTACCTTTTGAGCTTTACTGTCGACTGTTTGTGTATGCTATATGCAATTCCTCCACCATCTTCCCTTTCCACTTATCAGCATATCCATGTGGCGTTTCCGCATCTTCCAGCAGAAGGCCAAAAAGAAGATCTACTGGAAGACGAGGATGTCTGCCGTACATGAGGTAATGTGGTGAAAGTCCTGTGGCCTCATGCTTAGTACAATTATAAAGTCCTTCCAACTTTGTTTCTCTTTTCCTCCCAAGGAACGAAGCGTTTGTAACACACCAATTCAGCCGTTCGACGAGGTTGCATTGAGGATGATATGGAAAAGTCCTAAAAGTGGCCCACACCACCAAGTTGTATGAGAGATTTGAACAGTTAATTTTCAAATTCCCAACCCCGGGTCATGGTGAAGTTTAAATGGGTATCCAAACTTTGGAATTAAGTCATTAAAAAGACCATCACCTGCTGTTTTAACTGCCTTATTTTTGATAGGGTAAGCCTGGGCGAACCAGGATAAATGGTCCACCAAAACTAGAATGTATTCAAAACCACCCTTGCAAGACTTTAAGTGGAGGAAGTCAATACAAACTAGTTCAAGTGAGCCATTAGATGTTATGCTGCCCATGGGCGATCTTTCATGTGTAGCCAGTTTCTTTTGCTTAATGCAGGGGTTTTGTACTCAAAACCTTATACACACCAACGTGGCCCATGTTATGGAGGTGTGAGAGCTATAGTACCTGTTTATAGACTGAAGGCAAGACCAGTTGTTTCCGTTCTGTGGTCTTCCTGGACAGAAGGCAATTCTCTGCCCTGCACATATTGGAGCCTAAGTCTGGAAAGTAGAGATAAGTTTAGAACCTGCACAGAAATGACCATGAGTCAGAACTGCTGTCTCAAAGTCCCACTCAAACTACTACAGAACCACTCACAAGCTCACAATCATGAAACCATCCCAGCTTCAAACAACTAAATAAAAGTAAACTTATTAGGAAAAACTAACACTTGAACCTCAGCACAATAACAACTACCTAACATTATGAAAACCATCTTTGGGAAAAGTTTATTAGAGAGTTTATTTTGAAGTTACATTCATTTACATGCTGGGGTGAAGTCTATGATCTATACTGCAGCCCGAAGGTAATTGCAAATTAAATGTTTTGATTTTACTTCCGGATTTTATTTCAGGATGTGTGAGACACACTTGTAGCAAGGTACTGCACCCACTGAAATACCACTGTACTCAAGCAATATAAATTATTAATCCTTGTCTGGGTTTATAAGAAAAGTACCATACACCAATTTGAGAAAAAAAAAGATAATAATAATAAAATATATAATAATACTAATTATACTTCATATAATCATATAATAATACTTCAGCAATCCTGTCCTGTGTTTGCCATTAGGGGTTTATCATCAAAACTATCAATGCCTGATTGGCGAATAAATCACTGCTTTGATCTCTAACCAGTCAAATGGATTTGTGAAAAACTCTGTAATTCAGGTAAAGACTATTTACATTCATTTATATCCCAAACAATCAAAAAAGAGTTTTTAAAAAAGGGAACACTGTTTTTAATGGCAGGTCTCTGCCCTACTGTTGATGAAATGCTAGAAATTTCCCTGGTTTCTGTAACTCTGAACCATTGATCAAGAGTGTTTACTTGGTATTATAGCTAAACACTGCTGCATAGGGTAGAGAAAGACTGGACACCCATGACATAAAGTGTCTAAAAGCATTGGGAGCTGATTTGCTGTCTTGCAACCCTCTCAGACAATGGAGGCACCTCTTCGAAACTGACTTCAAAGAGACTTTACATAATATGTTCAATGATCTACAACAAAACAGACACTGCACTCCAAATGCAGTGCTTCGCGTTTTCCACATTTTTTTTTATCTAACAACCTTATTCCGAAATGTATTAAATAAATTATTTTCCTTTAAATTCTACAAACAATACCCCATGGCAGCTATACTGCGCTAGAACACCTACCACACACCAGTTTACTGGTGGAGAGGAGACAGAATAATGAAGCTAATCAGCAGATATGGGCATAGCAGACATTGTTAGAAGGCCATGATGGTCAAAGGCCAATAGGCAAATTTGACCAGGATGCCAAGGTCACACCTCTACTCTCTTCAAAAGACATCCTGGGTTTTTAATGAATACAGAAAGTCAGGAACTTGGTTTAATGTCCTATCCAGGGCCGGATTTACCTCTTTTCGTTACATAGGCATTTTTTGGGCCCCCCTTTCGTATTAATATAACAGGTCTAAATTTTCCACATTACCACTTTGCGGGTAATTATTTCTTTAATAATTTTAACGGCCTGGAGTCACATTCACATATCAGTAGTTTGCTATTTATTCTAATATTGTCTGTGTTGAACTAGCAAATTTTTTGTACACCTCATCCCAAATTTTCAATTCCGAAACATAATTTTGACATAGCCACAGATATGCAGGCTAACGCAGTTATTAATGCATTTGTTAGAGAGCGAGCAAAAAAGAGAGGGGAGAGAGATTGTGTGTCTGAATATGTGCCTCTGTGCAGCCCTAGCAGAGTTCAGCAGCAAGTGGAACTGTTTCAAGAACCTCTCTACTGAGAAATGTCATATAGCTTTTCAGCTGCAAAACTATTGTATTGATAAATTCATGGGGCAGCGCAGCACTGACAAGTTTATGTCCATGTGCGCACAAGTGCATCTTTGTACGTGCGACTGTGCGAAAGAAAGCATGATTTTCGAACATAAAAAAGGGGGAAGACATGGAAATAGTTGCTACAGTAAGTTTACTCTATTGTTTGAATATTTTTACATAATACTAAACACGGCTATTTAAGCACAAACCATTCATACATTATTGAAAAACATATAAAATGAGTGGTTAAACACATGGTAATTCAATATGTGGGATACAAATAATATGTTATGCAATTATGCATATCGGTGATTCAAGTCCGGTTTAGTGTATTTTCAGGCCTGAATAGGCATGAAAGGGCAGTTTGGGTCAGTTTTGTAAAGGAAAGGGTTAACGGTCTTCCTCAGGAATTTCAGGCTATCTGAAATTGGGGGAGGGAGGTAATGTCCAACAAAATCTTTAGTTATATTACCCATGTAAGGATAATGATGTTAATGATGTCCTGTGTCTTTGACCATTTTCTTGGCAAATTGCACAATATTGACAATCTCCTTCCTGAGTTGGGATTCTCAATATGTATTCTTTTGTGAATGTTCAAGCT
>JAUCMT010000032.1:6166469-6173969 GCA_032357475.1 Enteromius thamalakanensis
AGCTCAGAGACAGAATTGTGGCAAGGCACAGATCTGGCCAAGGTTACAAAAAAAATTCTGCTGCACTTAAGGTTCCTTAAGAGCACATTGCCCTCCATAATCCATAAATGGAAGACGTTTGCGACGACCAGAACCCTTCCTAGAGCTGGCCGTCCAGCCAAACTTATTACTGCAGTACTCCACTAGTTGGGGCTTTATGGCAGTAATGCGACGAAAGCCTTTCCTCAGTGCAAGACACATGAAAGCCTGCATGGAGTTTGCTGAAAAACACCTAAAGGACTCCAAGATGGTGAGAAATAAGATTCTCTGGTCTAATGAAACCAAGATAGAACTTTTTTAGTTTTTTAAGTGGTATGTGTGGACAAAACCAGGCCCTACTCATCACCTGTCCAATGCAGTCCCAACAGTGAAGCGTGGTGGTCAGCATCATGCTGTTGGGGTGTTTTCAGCTGCAGGGATAGGACGACTGGTTGCAATCGAGGGAAAGTTGAATGCTGCCATGTACAGGGATATATCTTGGACCAAAACCTTCTCCAGAGTGCTCAGGACCAACAAGACAATGACCCTAAGCACACAGCTAAAATAACTAAGGAGTGGCTTTACAACAATTCCGTGATTGTTGTTGAACGGCCCAGCCAAGGTCTGAATACTTTCCGTACCCATTGTATGTTGTTTGCTCTTTGAGCTGAAAGTAAACAATGCATCGGTTTCATACTCTCTTAAAATAGCGGCAGGGTGACATGAACTGAAGTCTTTTTTTTTTTTTGCGTAGTTATAAGTATTATCATAACTTCGTAACATTCGTAACTGAACCTTGATTCAGTGGAGGGTCAAAAGGGGCATCAAAAATATCTTTTGTCTTACGGGTTTGGAACGACATGGAGTTGAATAATTTATTTTCATTTTTGAATTTATATTTTAGAATAAAGTAACCCTTTAATGGTCACAAGGTAGTAGTTATTAAATGTAGAGTGTACAAACTGGAGCTGAATCAGGTTTGTTTGATACAAAGTGTCAAGACTGGTATAATTCAAGTAAAACTAGAAAAAACAAGCGTCACAATATTTTGTATTAAATCGGTCCAAATTTAATTGGTTTAAAACAACATACCACATTAACTTTTCAGGAAACTTGCTTTAGCTGTTAGACACCCTGCCATAATAATTACATTACAGCCAACGTGCTCTGGGGCTCCACATTCTTATCTTCACTTACTGTATTAGTCTGTCAAGATCAGACATTAGTAAAATGCTGGAGTGCAGAGGTGCTGTAAATATGTCCCAACCGCTATGGTTGTTTGTGTAATGATTTCAAAGATTCAGAGATGGTCTGACATTCCTGCTATTTTGTCATCTTATTTTGAGAGAATACCGTATAATATAAAAAAATCAGTATATTTACAGCAAAAATATGTGAACCCCCACCCTAAACGGAACGTTAGAATGCTGTCAAATGATTAATGATGACATCCACAATAAAAGTTTTTGGACACGTGTGTGTACTGTGTACATTTTTAGGTCCATCAATACATACATGCATGTGGCTGTATTTATAAGAAAAATGTTAGGTTAATATCTATAAATTATATGAAAATAAATATACACATGTAAACACTTTCAAAACATACATAAATATACACAATACACATGTGTAAATAACTTTTATTTTGGATGCGATAATTATATTAAAAGTTTTCAGTTGTTACATGTTAATAAAGTAAAAACACTCACCACAAATACAGGATCCAAAGAGGTACAACTTTATTTAAATCGTAAACAACCAGACATTTAAAAAAAAAGAAGAAAAGAAAGATGCATAGGAATTTTTTAAAGTCCACAAAGACAATTGAACAAGACTGCAGACCACTACATATTTCATATAGTCTCATCAGCCTTATCCAGAGAGTAATGACTGCTCTGTTGTTTTGGATGAGGGGGTGATGGATGGTGGGATGGTTAGTGTTACAGAACAGAAAGAGAAAGACACGGAGAGACTAGTGGGCCTCTTGGAGGGCTCCTAAACCAAACTCATCCACCTGAGAGGATACCTGACCTGGAATCAGCATTTGCTACTTTGATTCTACCCTAATCATTGTATTTTAAAAGGCAAAACTGATTCCAGGTCAGAACTTTTTATCTCTTCACACCTCTTTGCTTATCCGGTTTCATAATAAAGCCTTATAGAAGCACTGTGACTGCGAAATTTCAGTGCCGGGACATGGGGTCTAAATTTCTATTATCACTATAATTCTAATTTAGAGACGGACTGTTGCCCTCGAAGATCTTGAAAAGCTGTTTTTTTGGCATTTTTGATCATCAAAACGCAATGAATTGTGTAGCAGGATTTGGACGCAAACACATTCATCAAAATCCATCCATCATTTAAATTTTGTGAAGAATGCATAACTGAGACAAGCTGGTTATGAATTGTTCACCCCCTCATTGACCGTTAGCTGTGACATGGTTAAAAAGGATCCCATGGAATTCAATAACAGCATTTTATACCAACAAAACAACACACAAAAGCTCATGAGGTACTAACAAAGGATTCACTATCAAACTGTAGGAAACAAATATTGAATTTTAATCAAATCTCAAATCTCTACAAAGCTACCTGAGTTGTTTTAATGTGTATACACATCTTTTTTTCCATAAGATAATACAATCATAAAAGGGTCTATGACCACACAATTCTGAACTTACATTTTCTGTTTTTCCCCAGTAAGGAAGAAGTCATAAGCTGGAATACACCAGAAATGGTGACAAAACCCGTACAATTAGAGACCAGAGGTCCAAAGAAAAAAAAGAAAAGAAAAAAACCCCACAATGATCCGAAATTGAAAGACACTGACTGAGTTTGATAACATTGACTTATGTCCATTGAGCCAGATAGTAACTAGATGTATCATAGTATCAGTCCTAAAACAAAACAAGTGAAGTGAATTCTCTCAAAGTAGAACTTACACTTTTAACAATTTCCAAAACAAAGAGGCTAAAGGGGTTTTACATAGTGGCTTTATCTGTACTGATCTCGCTTGACAACCCACAAAATGGCTGCCAGACTCCTTTGTCAAATAAAACTACCACCACACAGTCAGAGATCAGTTTTCATTGGGAACTGTGGGAGCTGGATTCCAACATTTCTCCATCTTTGGTCCTGTACGGCACCTGCTCAAAATCTCGTGTTACACACAAAACCCAACGTCCAGGGACGTGTCCTACGAGCGTTTCGCCTTTAAGTCATCGACAACTTGTTGAAAAACAAGAACGATCAATGCCAAATGTATAAATCTTTGGGCAAACGTGAAAAATCGATTTATAAATATATCCACGCACTGAGGTTTTATCTGAACAAGGTCTTTGGCAGTTTTCCAGTTCTGATTCGATTCCAAAAGCTAAAGCTAAGGAGCTGTGGTAAGGCATCTGAATTGAGCTCAACGAGGTACCTTACTCTGTAAAGCTATCTAGAAATAATACAATCATATAGTCAACCACTCACCACAAGCTAATAACGCGTTTATTTTTTTATTTTTATTTTTTGGTACGTTATACTTTTTCCTTCCTCCCCTGGTTTTCCAACATCCGCATTTTACATCCACCCATCTACGAGGACCTTTACAGCATGCAAAACTATACGTTTAAAGGTTTTCTCAGGGTTTCAGGGAGAAAACTTTACAGCTAAATATTGATTAGATCAAATATGATACTAATACTGTAAGACAGGGAAGATCTGTGTTGGTGGAAGCAGCAAATCTTTTAATCTTTATTGCATAAGCTAATCAAAGGGGCTTCCGCCACCCATGCTGGTCCTTTTATTCACCTATCATCATCTACTGTGCAGATGTCTAATAAATTTTCAGAAATCGAACTACCTATTCTCCACATTATCATAATTAACATAAATATGCCTGCTGATCCACAATTTGAATATTTTGTTGAGGTAATGTACATGAAGAAAAAGAAAGAAAAAAAATTGAGAAAGATGCACTTTTTAAATGAAAAGCAAACGCTCAATGCATCCGTGACTTTCAGAATTCAGAATTTTTGGCACATGCCTATCTTCTTATAGTCACCCATTGGCAAAGACATTCAATTCCAATTTATCTAGCATCACGGAAGGCACAGGTAACACTACATGCAAGCATGTTAACACTCATGATAGGACACAAGATAACTGCAGCCTACAAGAAAATGTCGGGGCAGATCAACCTGACCACTTTCCAATAGGTTGTCCAGTTTTCCAACAATTTTCTGATTTTTAAAGTGTAAAACAAAAAACATCATGCAAATTAACCACAGAGGTTAATATTACAATACCGGTTCTGTAAGTGGGCCTGCCACACATATGTACGAACAAGGCGGTACCACACACACATTCAAAAAGAAGTGTGTATAAAGCTCACCCACTTCAAAATATCCAAAAACACACACAAGGCTTGCAAAAACAGCAAGATACAAAATTCTCATGGGCCACCTAATACCAAAAAGGAAAATCTTGTATTTTAGTGATTAGTTATGACACAGGATTGGTGAAATACACGTTCCTGTTGGTCATAAACGTCAATGAGAAGTTCAGACAGACTATAACGGGAGAGCCATGTGCTTTTGTTCTGCTGTAAACCAGTGCTTTATATTTATATAATATTCTTTTTTTTATTTTCCCCGAATGCTTTGGTTTCTCTTTTTTTCCTTTTAATCAATTGAACACAGAAGCAAACAACACTTTAAAGTGGTTACCCACAAGTCAGGCACAAACTATCCAATTTCGAACTGGGCTCAATTGATTCTAAGTGTTTTCAAATGATGTTACACTGACTGAGTGAATAGTCTCCCTGGGGATCTTTCTTAAACGGGCACAGGAAGCACTGTAGGCCATGCTGTAATCAATAGAACAACAAAAAGCAACTTGTGATCTAATGCAGCTGGTTGTAATGAGACTCTTATGAACTTTGCCTCAATGTACATCCTAAGTTGAAAAAACACACACGCATATACATATACATATATATATTTAAGAAAAATTGAGGAACTGGATTAGATCCTTGTTTGCCAGTTGTGTCGATCAACTTTACCTTGCCTAAATTCTGCATATGAAAAATAAAGAAAACAAAACTCTAGAAACACAAAAATAAGGGCTAGGTCATTTTTACATTTAGATATTACATTTAGTGTCTACATTCTTTCCATTTGTCCCTCCCTAAAAATAAAACCGATCTGAAGATCTTCTTTAAAGTATAATCTCCAATTCACTCTTGTATCATTTAAAATAATCATGGGTATACGTTCTTCTCATAGTCAGAGCAAAACTCTTGATTCAATCATCAGGGTCTTATTAAATTACTAAATTCAAGATAAATTATCAGTCTCTTCATCAGTTATACAACATTGATTTTTGGTAACTGCTTGCATAATTTTCTAATTTTTCAAAGAACAAAGTGAGGTAAATGTAATGAGGCTCATGGACCCAGAGGTATAATACAGTAAATGAGGTATAAGGTTTAGATGAGGTACGAGATAAAGATGAAGTCGGATTTAAAATGTACACAAAATTCCAAAAAGAAAACATAGCAGTAGATATATCAAAACGTTATCCTAATGTTTCTGCCAAAACACGCAGCTTTGTTTTATCAATCGTTATGAGAAACATTCAGGGATATAACTTGCGTTCTGTGCACAGTATCAATCAGGAAAAAAATTGTGCGAACTGTGCAAATACCCAAACATTGCTTCATTTTGTTTAGTTTTCTTTTTTCCTCACATTCTACGAAAAAAAAAAAAACATTGAGGTAGATGTTTCTTTATAAAACTTCACGGACTAGGTCTCTGCACAAACGTGAGTACATTCATACATAAGCTAGATGAGGTAGGTGTAATGCAGAGAGAAAATATTTCAAGAATGCAAGAAATTCCCTGAGAAAAAAAAAAAGAAAAAAAAAAAAAAAAAGATTTGAAGACACATACCAAGAGCAAAACACTCTCAGCTTGCAGCAACCAAAACTGTGTGCTGTGACGGCAAGCATTTGGAGTTCCACGATCACTGAGATTCATACAAAACTATAAAGTCCCTAAAATTCTTGTCACCTCACTAAATCAAACTGCATTTGCTCCTGATATATGTGCAAAATCTTCTTTTTCATTTGTCCACGGCTACAGTTTCGTAATTCAAATATTACAAAGTCAGAACATGAGGATTCGGTTGTTTCCAAAGTCCACAGCCACGATCATTCCATCTGGGGTAACCGCTATACCCGAGGGGCGATCCATTTGCCCGAAGCCGTTACCGTGTGTCCCAAACTTGCATAAAAAGTTGCCGTTGGGTTCGAACACCTGAATGCGATGGTTGCGGGAGTCAGCAACGATAATTCGATCCTCCTGGTCCACAGCGACACCTTGCGGCCTTAAGAACTGACCGTTTCCGGTTCCCTCAGATCCCAGGAAGCGTGCTGACTGGCAGTCGGGCCGGATAACAAGCAGACGATGATTGTTGAAGTCGGTCACGACGAGGTGGCCTTCCTGATTAAAGGCCACACCGCGAGGCGAATCAAAATGTTTCCAGAGGGCACCCTCGAATCCGTATTTGTTGAGGAAAGTCCCGTCAGATCCAAAGAGTTGCACGCGGTGGTTGCGTGTATCCGAAACCAGGATCTTGCCTTCGGAATTGACAGCCACATCCCATGGGTAGTTGAACTGTCCATTTTTGGTTCCCTTTTCACCAAACTTGAGAAGAAACTTACCATCAAAGGTGAAGATCTGAATGCGGTGATTGTCCTTATCTGCCACGATGATTCTCCTCTGGCTGTCACAGGCGACTCCAGCAGGGCGGTCAAACTGGCCCGGTCGTGAGCCCAAAGTGCCAAACTTGTGGTGGAACGTGCCACAAGGCTTGAAGATCTGCACGCGGTTGTTGCTTCGGTCAGCGACCACCACGTATCCCTCCTTATCCACGCAGATGCCCCAAGGCCGACACAGCTGCCCATCCCCATCGCCCTCTCCTCCGAAAGATGCAATGGGCAAGCCTACACCGCCGTAACTGCGACCGGATTTGACCATCACTTTGAAAGGACTTCCCTCAATGTGCTGATTGCATATAAGCACCGAGAGCAAATGCTCACCCTCGCCTTTGGGCAGATAGCTTACTGTGTACGTTCCATCTTGGTGATCGGAAACATCAGCACTGGACAGATTACCATCCGGACTCATAAGCACAACTGAGACGCTGTCACCACCGGACAACCGAGGCTCACCATCATGATCATAGCCTACGACGGTAAAAGAAGCTAGCTTTCCCTGCAGCGCTCGCTTGAGGCCTTCACCGTGAGCTTTGGAAGCTGTGGCAAAGGCTCCGCTGCTGATGAGGCCCATGGACTTGATGGCAATCAAAAGAGCCTGGTCTGGAGGGGTGAACATGATGCGATCGTCTTCTTGGGGCTGTAGGATGCAGCGGAGGGATTTAAGCTCCTGTAGCTGATTAAGCATGTGCTCTCTTGCTAGCAGGACATCT
>JAUCMT010000032.1:6196534-6216126 GCA_032357475.1 Enteromius thamalakanensis
TGCTCCCCGGGCGAGACTCGCTCCTGGCGCCCCCCAACACGTGGTTAAATTTCTCATGTTGTATACACTGCTGAAAAAACAATAGAACCCAGGTAAACATAGCAAGAATCATAAGCAAGAAGGCTAACAAACCTAAGAGTTAACGTTATTCCACTAATTAACATAATGACATGAATAACTTAATCATACAGAGAGAAAATTATTTACATACCTTTATCTTTTGCCTGTTTCTCCTCATCTCCTTTTCTTTTTTTTCTAAATTGGGCACCTGACAGGTTTGGCTTTTTTCTCTCCATCGCTGTGTTTACTTTGTAATCGACAATCAACAGATTTCCCATCCCCCAATGCTAACACTCATGACCAGAGATAAAGACTAAACCAATTCAACTCCACATCATAATCGTTTTTTATGACCTATTTTTTTTTTTCTTGTTTTTTTTGGTTTGGCCATTTCACACAACTAAATAAATGAAAAAAGAGCAAACTATTGGTCTGTGTTTAAAATATTTTAATTGAAATATGCATTATTTGTAAGAAAGTGAGGTGTTACTGACTTAATTTAGCCCACCTCCTTGTCCATTTGCTTTGGGAGAGCCCGCCCATCCCCTCTCCTCTTCTCTCCACTCGCTCAACTTCTGTGCGGCTCCCTTTCAGCAGCAGGGGCGGCAGCACAGCACAGATATGATAGATAATAGAAAACCGCTTAGCTGCACAAATTATTATCCCCCCCCCCACGTGACAAGAACGAATGCCGCCCTGTGCGGCCGCCCCGTATGCCCGTGCCTAAAACCGCCACTGTGTATTAGTGTGTTAAGTATAAGCTAGATTAAACAGATGTGTCTTAAATCTAGATTTAAACTGACAGAGTGTGCATGTCCCCCGAACAGTATTAGGTAAATTGTTCCAGAGTTTGGGTGCTAAATAGGAAAAAGATCTGCCACCTGCAGTAGATTTTGATATTCTAGGTATTATCAACTGGACAGAGTTTTGAGAACGCAGCGGACGTGGAGGACTACAATGTGATAGGAGCTCGCTCAAGTACTGAGGATCTAAGCCATTCAGGGCTTTATAAGTAATTAAAAAATCTTTTAAATCTATACGATGTTTATAAATCTATAAGATGTCAAACATAATCTTAAGCAATAGTGTAATAAAGCCATCAAACACAATGAGCATTGGGTTGAATACTGCTAACACTTTCACATGAACATTTAAAGTTTTGTCTTTAAGTATTTATCTACAGTACATTATTAATTGTTTGTTTGCAGCCCCAGCAGTAATTGTTAATTAAAGTAGTTATTCTGGTATTTTCAAGAAGTTTCAGTTACAATGATAATTTATGATGTACTTCAGGCAGGGTTTTTGATGTACAGTATAATGACTAAAATGAGCAGAAAACAGAAAATCCTCCCTGTCTGACTGGTCTGTGACCTGCCTGCTGATAGCCTCTGTCTCGATCCTCCGTGAGTAAATCTGTCTAAAGGCAGACAGTAGAGGGGGGCAGAGCATGAACAGACTCACAGGTAATGTTTGAAAGGCCTGAGATAATGCTCAAAAATGTGAGGGTGCCTGCAAGTTCAGCTTCGAGAAGCAAAATATGACATCTTCGCTAACAGTCACAGTTCGAAATATGTGATTTTTAAAAAATGTTTCTTTAAAAGAATCATTCATGCTCACCAAATTGCATTTGTTTAATAAAAAAAAAACAGTAATGTAGTAAAATATTATTACAATTTGAAATAATTGTTATATGTCTTAGGGCAAGGCTAAAAGAAATGTACATTTTTTTTCTTCAGCAGAAATGGATTAAAATGATCAAAAGTGCCTGTTATTGTCAAAACTGTTGTTTTCAATGTTCTATTCATCAGAAATATTCATCAATTGATGTTTTTGTGGTTGTATAGATAATATAGATTTTGTTAAGTCTAGTACTATGTGGTGAAAACTATCTTGTAATAGATAAACACCTGTCGAGATAGAAAAAAAGGCTACAAACTAGCCCTGTGTTCACACATAAAAAAGGAGTCATATTGGCTGTGGTAACTGACAGCACTTCATAGACAGTTATTAATGTAATTAACCCAAACGTTTCCTTTAAAACAGTCCTCCTGGCTGTTCTTACTGGATCATCCGGTAGACTACAAAATTAGGAAAACATTTCTCTAATAACGACCATGTGTTTCATCATATATTTAATATATCACGCAACTAAATTATTATTACTATAATTTATTCCTGTCAGAGTGAAAAATTAAAGGACTCTTGTTAACATTGTAAACCAAAAGATACATTTTTACAATGTATACAATAGTGACTGCTTACATTTGAACCATTGTTAAAATGTTTGGTTACACAGTTTTGATATTTTTTTTTGATATATCATATGTAAAGATAACAGTATAAAGATTTGAAACACAATAGCAGCAAACAACATGAATACACTAAATCTTAAGACACACATTATTAAAGCATTTAGAGTTGCTAATGTAGGAACACTACACTGGAAGAGAACACTTCCAATTCTTAATACTTATATGCTCAGCATTTAGACAAAATCTTCTGTCCAAATACATCTGAATTTTGTCTGACCATTTTAGGTTTTGGCAGTTACTATTACAGTTAATAAATGTGTTTATCATTTCATGTTTCTGACTGACACAACTCCACAAAACCAGAACTTACCAAAAATGTGTATTTTAAACTCCAAAGTTGCATATTAAACTACCAAAACATGATTGTAATTAAATATCTGATAAGATGCAACTAGCACCTAATTGATTTAAGGCAAATAATGAGCCTTATCAGAATTTCCAAGAGCTATTTTATAATAGATAGAATAGATTCAGACATGATTCAGCAACAAAAAAAACACCACTGAAGTGAAGTGGTCGGCAGTGCAAATAAACAACAAGCTTTGTGCTAAGATGTGTCATACATCACATGATTGGGGCTAACTTTCTCAAAAGCACAACACTATGTGCTGATCCAAAGTGCATGTATAATGCCAAATCTCAAAATCTTCACAAAATTGTGACTAGGAAGCTGAGTGGCATAGTAATAAAGTCCAAACAGAGTTCAGTGCGTTTCAGCCCTTCCAGTCCCAGGGAATACACAGATCCCCATCCTGCATGACTGAATAGAAGTGAGAGATGTAGAGGTGAAGGCCCTGCATGTGAGGAGATTTCTCCTCCATCAGACGCCTGCAGCAAGGGATCATCCGACTGCTCGTCACACTGGGCTCTTTAGACAGACTGCGCAGAGACAAATCCTGCAGACAACTCGAAATGATGTCTTCTTCCTCCGCCTCCAACCTGTATAGAAGAGAAAAATCTGTCTATATTAAATATAAATTATATTGCAACTATGAACAATAAATATTAACTATATTGCAAAAAAACTAAACAAACACATTTTAAGTTACATTCTATAGAAGAGACACTTTCTTTTACAGTTCTGCTTATTAGGCCCAAAAAATAGTTTGAACAATGTTTAGATACATATAATAAAATCTTTTTTAACTGTGGGGGAAAAACACCTGTTGAGATTGTACTCATTGTTATGGATGAAGACTAACCAAGGCTGCATTTATTTGACCAAAAACTTGATACCGTAAAAAGTATTATTGTGAAACAGTATTTTGTTTTAAAATCATTGTAAGTTTTAAAATCATTCTAATATGCTGATTTAGTGCTCAAGAAACATTATTATTAATATCAATGTTAAAATGCTTAATATATGATTAACAGAAAGTTCAAAAGAACAACATTTTTGGAAAATTGTTTTAAAGAACAGTAGTGTTAAATCTCAAAAAACTAAATTTTAGTGGCAAAAAATAACCGTTGTACTAACATTTTTGAAAAAAATATATTAAAAAAAAATCTGTTGCAACTAGTTTCAAATGATTAATCCAAAATAAAACTTTTTGTTTACATAATGAGTGTGTTCTGTGTATATTTCTTATGTATATGCAAACACAATATAAATGCATAATTAAGAAAATAATGTAATGCTTATAATAAATATATTTATATACAATAAAAAAATATTTACTTGTGTATACATGAATATATTTATATTACTATATTTTATAAGATATTTACTGTATGTGTGTGTATTTATATATACTAAATGTATATACACAGCACACACAAATATATGTAAACAAAAACTTATTTTGGAAAATTGTTTGAGAGCACTAATTGATAACACTTTTAATTTTTATGTTGTGATTTTTCTTTATTGTGAAGTGTAACAGAATATAAAAAATAAACATAACAGTCTTTTTAATAATATAATTTCTGATGTCATGTTAATGTGCAATAAATGATAGGTCAAGCACTCACTTGTCTCTGCGTTGCATGCGTCTCCAGGCCTCCTGGGCCTGGCCCTGGAGGAAGTTCTGCAGCTGGACGGTGTCACACATAGTGGGGATGATGAAGTGGCCCATCTCATGCAGGCAGGGGGTGGAGCGGTCACTATGGCAACAGAACAGAACAGAAAAACAATGATTGACGGGACATTAAGCAGCACAAAGACTTCTAAGTGAACAGTGAGGATATATCAGTCAGAAATGAATAGAACACAGGGAACCACAGGAATAACACTGTGCTATTCACATACAATCTGTTGTTAAAAGACCAGTATGATCTCTCTTCGTTTTCATTTTCATGTTTATCTTGTCCTTTTAGTGGAATACCATTCTTTTACATTATCCACAGCAACCCATTTAAAACTTAATGCATAATTTATTGTAATTTTACTTGCTGTTCACATCAAGATACCACTCCTAACTACAATAATACTATGATACAGTACTTTATTATTTGGCGTAAGCAAACACTACAATTATTTTGATTTGCTGATGTACCAAAAGAACTAAAACAAAAACTGCCATTTAGATTTTATTTTGAAGTGGCATTAATAGGAAATACCCTTTTTTTCTCACATAATGTTACAATTATGCTAGTTAGATCTTATCCATAACAATTTAATTGGAATGTTGGCTATGACATTATTGCCTAATATTATATATATATATATATTATTAATACACAACAATATTTTTTTTACAAGGAATTTTTAAATCACTATTGATCAAATGTTACTTTATGACAAGGATATATATATATATACAGCGAAATACAAAGAGCATAAAATACATTTTTAAACTGTAGGGAATATTATAAAAGCATCACATTTTTTTAATTATAAGAAAAGTAAAAAAAAAAAAAAAAAACATTTCAAACTATATAATATAATTCTGTGACTTGATTTCATGGTAACTTTAAATCTGCCCATAAGTAAACTTGCCTTAGGTACTACTAAATCGGTTTGCTGTTGAGACTCAATTTCAGAAGGCCTTGCCTCACATAGTTGAAGGTCATAAACACAAAACACACATAAAATAGCTGGAATTGAAGCATATGAGTATTTACTTTTCTAAGGTCATTTTGAGGCCTTGCATGCTGCGGGGGTGCAGAGAGAGGCGCTGAGGCAACAGTCTCTTGTGGAAAGTGTTGAGGGTGCTGTAGTGTTCTTCGAGAGGCAGAACAAGACCCATCCGCTCGATGTGGATCACCTGGATCCCTCCCAACATGTGACTGATGCGCTCTTTCAGCCAGTCTGACTGCTGGAACATGCTTCGGTAACTATGCAATCTTTCAAAGAGCTGGGCATACAAACACAATACATGCATGTTAGTCAGCAGAAATAATTTTTTTTAAGTTAAGAATACCATAAGACTGATTTAATAGATGAGCTGTACCTTTGTCCATTGATGGTGGACATCCATTGTTCCTAACATAACATGCCCTGAGGCATTCATCCCTGACTGGTCAGTAAAAACTATTGTGTGTCCTATGTTTTGGAAAAGAATCAAAATTAAGCAAATATTTGTGCAACTGAAACACTTAGGCCATCTAATTCCATCTCCTGAACCTCATTTCCATGGTTACCTCTCAGGATGTGCAGAGCCTCTGGGTTTTGCGTGTAGAGACGACCCAGACTCTGCAGCTGACTGCATTTGTGGGCAAAACCCCATTTGCGCTGCCACCTACAGGACAGAGAACCACTTGATTAAAGTCAAATAACTGGCAACAGGATGTAAAAACTCAATAATCTGTTCAAGTTGTTCACATTCAGACCTAAATTTTAGTTACACACATTACATGCTATTCTGATAATCCACTTCAGACATTCTGCTAACTATAAGCAGTTTTGTAACCACAGGTCAACCACACGTCAACTTACTCTTATTAATTCGCAAATACATGTCTACTAACTCTCAGAGTAGACTGTTAGGGGTAGGTTAAGGGTTAGAAGAATAAGTTGGCATATACTTGCAAAGTTTCTGATAGTCAGTATGTAGTATGTTGAGGACCCATCAAAATACAGTGTTAGAAGATATAAAGCAGACTCTAATACTCTATTAACTACTAGTTGACAATGATTCACAAAGGTAGTTACTTGTAGTAGAATGTCTAAACTAGACTATCGAAATAAAGTGTTACCAAAACAACAAAATGCAGTAAAATACCATAAAGATAGTGAAATTTTCAGTTTTAACATATTTTAATATGCTATTTCTACCTATGATGTAAAAGCTAGATTTTCAGCATCATTTGCATAGTCTTCATTGTCACATGATTCAGAAATCATTCTAACATCTCGATCTTTTATTATATTGAATGTTGAAAGCAGTACTGCTTAATACTTTTGTCTTTTTTTTTTTTTTCCAGGATTCTCTACTGAATAAAAGTTCAGAATTTTAATTTTGTCCTTAGCAAAGACTTTTAAATAATATTGTATTAATAATAATATTGTGTTAAATACATTTTATAATACATTTAAATTTATATAAAAATCTATTAAGAAACTGACGTTAAAAAATCCGATTTTCAACCCATTTGGTAATTGTGTGTACCAAGCCGTTTCACTCATTTGATCAATTTCCCTTCATCTTCTGACAACATTATTTGAATATATAAACTTTAATAAAGATGTATCCTTTCACAAAACAAACAAACAAACAAACAAAAACCACACCCTAAGATACAATCAAAATATCACTTGCAGGTTAATTATCATCAAACGTAAGGTTTAGCAGACTATAAGATCAAATAGTTTGAGTCAGAGCTGACCTGATATCAAGCAGACCAAGTTTCTGAATCAGCTCTCTTTTCAGTCTTTTTAGCTCCTCGCGGCGTGGAACACTGGCGTTCTGTTTCTTTGTGGCTTCTGGCTCATTGTTTCTCAGCCATAAACTGAATATAAAGACAAACAAAACAAGCAAAAGAATGTTTAAGGTCTGACAATAAGTTAAATGAAGCATTATATAACCTAGATGTTAAAGAATAGTCCCAGTTAATTACGCCTAATATAACACACCTTTGTTCATATAATGTACGTATTAGTGTCTTTTAACGTGTATTCTACATTAGGTCTCCAAAACCCTTTCTAAAAATAATACAAAGCACAAAGTCCTTCCTATCTAATGGGTCGGGTTAAGGTTTATATCAACACCCTACACAAAACTACAGCAAACAATAATCAAGCTCAAGTTTAACCCTGTAAAGCTCAGCATATGAAATCAAGCAAACCACTTTATGTAACAGTTTCTTAAATCCGAATATTTATTAAAACTTTGCAACTCCATAACTAATTCTCATTCTTTTGCAACTATATGTCTACTAAAGTTTCTCATAGTCTGCATGTTATGGAAACAATAAACAGTGTTAATGAATAAAGTCTTACTATAGTCTACCAATTAGCGTTTTCCAGTAACGTTTTTAGAATTACGCTAATATTATATTTTATTTGTTAAAAACTATCAATCAAATGATGTCACGTAATATTATTTTTTTTTTTAGCAAATGTTTGACCATGTTGTTAATAATCAAACAAGATACAGTAAGCTTTAAAAAGGTTTCCATTGAATTTCCACCAAAGCTAGTCTACTGAAGGGTTTCTGTTGAGCCTGGGCTCATGTGTGGTTCAATGTACACATTACTCCTTGTACTAAATGGCTTGAGAACATTAAACTCTGTGAAGAAGGACTAGGCTAACTGCAGAAACACAAACAAGGCATCTGGTGTGACACTAAAAGTGCCAGCTGGGCTCTTTCTGGTCGCTGTGATTTACCCAACAGTGTCTTCTACAAAATCTCAAGTTGAATATTAACCAGACTTTTGCCTTGCAGTTATGTACTCTAACATACGTGTTACATGAGCTTGACTCATTACATTAAATTAAATGGTGACCAAAAAGGTCTCTCTCAATACCTGAGTGTGGGCTCCACTCTCCTGGCTTGTTCTAACTCCTGCTCAGGGTCCCTGTATCCTGTGAAACTGTAATAAGTCTTGTCCCATTTAATGGGCCGATAGAAAGCCGTTTCAGGCCGTTGTGTTGAGCTCTTCTTAGTCTCAGCCTTGAGCACATCTTGCATATGTTCAACTGAGAGACTACAAGACCTCAGAACATCCAACACTGTGCTCACAACATCCTTAGACTGCAGGGTGAAAGTCACTGAGCGGAATCCTGGGAGATGTAAGATTATGCAATTAATAACATGCATTGAAAAAACAGATCAATTACTGTTTAAAAAGTAAAAAAAAGTAACAGTAAAGACAATAATTTTGACAAATATCGTTTCAACATTTACATTTTTCATGTATTCCTTTGACTGTAAAAAAAAAAAAACCCAACAGATTTTACTGCACTAGTTCTAGTTATGATTGTTTAAAAATGTAATTTGGAAAAGAAAGAAAAAACTCGTACTGATCCCAAACGTTTGAAAATAACTTAGCTTAATACTGTCAAAAAAAGATCAAATAAGATAACATTTTTGATTCTTGTTCAGTAACATTTTTTTTTACATATGATTATTTATTATTATTATTATTATGTTAAAGTGTGTGAATGAAATGTGAACTGGTGTTACCTGAGGCTAGTAGATTTTCACTGGAGTCTGCCCCTTTTTTTGCGTCCCTGACATAAAACGTGAGGTTTGCAGGTTTGGGGTACCTCGCCCCAGGCTTTTGAAGATTTTCCAGATAACCATTTAGCCTTTTGAGGGAGTTTTCATTCACTTCCTACAACGGAGAAAACCCCCCCAAACAATATGAGACATATTTATATTCTGAGACATAGCTATTCTGCAGAGGTCTGTGCAAAATATAACATAGTAAAATATATAAATATATAACTGTAGAATATATCAACATATATTAAATATTATTATCATACACTGCCATTATAAAGCTAACAGATATAATAAAAATTTCATTTAAAGATCCCATTTAAAAATTCTAAATGCTATGATTAATTTATTATTTTTACTCTCTCTCTTGGATGCTGGCCAAAGAAATCAGGGTGTACTGCAAAATAAAATGGCCGCAGGGCATTAATGGCATCCGCTCCTGAGAGATTCCTCTTCTGAACGATACGAGCATAAACACATCTACCACCAAGCCTGTAAAAATTAGGATGATATTGGTAAAGATGCTTAAAGAATACAACATTATTCAACAAACTGTCTTTAAATACTAAAATATAATAGTATTTCCATTTTTGGGGGGCAAAGCTTACCTAACATAACGCAGGAAGGTGGTCACATACATCACGTTAGTTCCTTCTGGTAAGAAAAAAAAATTCAAGGAATACTTAGAGACTAGATCATTGTCTTTCTTAATGCTTCTTTAAATTCTTAAATAAAGATTTTGATGTAAAATAAATGTTTTTTATTTAGGTGTATTTTAGGAAGTAAGTTGAACGGTAGCTGTTAATCCAGTTTTCATTTTCACATACATTAAGCCTTAAGAAATTAATTAAGAAACCAATATGCTGATTATGTGTTCAAGAAATATTTCTTATTATAAACTGAATGTAGTTTTGCGGTCTAAAATTATTGTGGTCCTTGATTATTGTTTTCTTTTAAAGATTCTTTCATTAAGAGAACATTAAAAAGAATTGATTTGGAAAATACAATAAATTAGTGGTAACAATGTAAAAAGTCTCTGTCACTTTTGATATACTTATATAAAAAAATCTTTCTGATCTCTATCTTGTTTCACTAATATATTAGTGATATATAAACTACGAAATTATGGTAAGTACACAACACAAAATATTCTAAACAAATATAAGTGGTTATATTAAAGTATTACACCTGTTTCATAGATAATAGCTTTGCTTTAGTTTAAACGAAGGTTCACAAAAAGAGTTCTGAGGAATACACAAATGCAAGCTATTTTATTCATAAATATCCCAAAAATCCTTACTCTGTGGCATCAATTACACCTTATTCACCTTTATTTTATTTTAACTAGCCATACTTTTTATTCTTAATGGCCTGGCAATCTCACCAAACATAACCAGCAATGTCTGTGTGCAAAAACAAATAAATAAATAATAACAAGAATAATAAAAATTCGTGCATCCATAACATCAGAAAATATGGTTGAACAAGAATAAAGTCTTGACTGGACTTGAGCGGAGTTAACTCAGGTCAGCAGGTTAATGTAGAGAGTGTAACCACAGTCCTCTAATTTTGACACAAATTGAGCGAAATAAACAAACACGACAAGAAACATTTACACCAAACTAAATACTATTTATAAAATTTTTAGAGCCGCTAACTTAGATTTAATCAGCATTCAATACACTCAACACACACACAAACACTGATCAACACTGTAAACAAGCACAAACACAAACTAAAGCACGCTCTTAAAATAAAAACAACAGTTCCGGGCAAAATAAACAGACACATAATTTATGTTAGCAAAAGATACCACTGTCCAAAACGCTAAACTTGTTTACCTGCGATTCTGCAATCTTACATGTTCGCTGTGGTTAAAGTCAACCTGAACTCATGTTCTCCATTCAGGCCTAATCCTCCAGGCAGAAGCAATCAACTACCTATCTCTTGAAAACAAGCGCAGCACGCGAATCAGGCAAAACTAATCACCTGCCAATCTATCTGTGCTCTGTTTGTACCTTAGCTGCCAGTACTGGCGCCATCTATAGGTTATTTTTGGGATTATCATTACAGTTTGTTTAAGCTGTTTACATGTTTTCAAAACTTCGCCTCTTTTTTTCTCTCAAAACTTTACACACCAATGCAAGAACTGCACACACAAAATGCTAAATTCCTCGCGCAAAATGAAGCACTGCATTCAAAATATCGCAAAATCTCAAAAACAAACATTTGCAAACACTTTTGCCATAATATTCATTCTTGTGTGTGTTTGTGTGTTACATAGATAATTCTTGTGTGTTGTGTTTTATAAAATTGAAAACTTAGTTTTAGTCAAAGGCTGAGAATAAGTGGGGTTTTGTAGATTTGTTGTGTGTTTCTTGTGTTTGACTGCAGGTTTTAGATATTGTGTGACAAGAAAATAGTGGATTTTAATTTGTTTATTTATTATTTATTTATTTAATTAGTAAAATTTTTCTTTTGATGTGTCACTGATTTCAGATTTGAAGGTAAAACGTGAAACGTTTGTCTAGTTAAGAAGATCTAAATAAAATTGACTTTTTTTGTTTTGTTTCATAGACTATGGCTTACATTGATGTGCCTGTTCAGTCCTTCTTACCTCTACATAATACATATATACATATAGGCTACTTTTCTGTAGATCCCTTGCATGTGTTTTTGAAATACACGTGGGTTATATTTTTCATCTGACTTGTGATTTGTATAATATATTATTTCCATTGTAGCTTGATTTGTGTACCACCTTCTGCACATTTGTATTTGTGCTGTTTTATATTCTATATATAAACTATACATTTACATTGCAATATTGCTTAACTGTTTTGATAAAGACATTTGGTTGATGGCGCTACCCCATGCCATTTAAGTAATCTATATATATATATATGTGTGTGTGTGTGTGTGTGTGAGAAGGCAAAGCTCCATTTTCAGCATTCATTACTAGTCTTCAGTGTTACAAGCTCCTTTAGAGATCATTATAATATGCTGATTTGGTGCTGAAGAAACCTTTCTTATTATTATGACAACTGAAAATGCTTGTGCTGCTTAATGTAGTGTGAAAACCACAATAAAGTGTCTTTTCCAAGTTTCGGGGAGAAAGTTTGAAGAATGACATTCATTTGAAATAGAAATCTGTGATATTATAAATGTCTTATTGTCATTAACCTTTTATTTTTTTAAAAAGAAAAGAGTGAGGCAAACTCGTAAAAGTAACTGTATTGTTCATTTGTATTGCTGCTTTAAATTGTATAGTTATACTGAAAACATAATGTTAAACTTTTAATGTTATACATCAAAAAATGATTTTTTTTTTTTTTATTGCTACAGCAAATAGACTAAATCCTCTTCCTTCAACTTTTTGCCTTTATTTTGTCTTTGCTTCTCTTAAACTTTCACAAAAGGAGTCCCAAATTGTGTTAAGTCATCTTAAGCCAGAAACTTTCTGTTGTAACACATTGCAACGTGCCTATAACAGGAATACTATGGGAACACTAACCTGTGAGATGAAAGTGGAGTAATGCTGATGCATTCACTGTAAGAGTGAGGTAACGCTTAAGGTTTCTGTACATTCTGTAATAGTGTGACTGTCAGTAGCTAAAGGGCATAGCCAGTGGCGTGCTGCAGGCAGACATGTCATGCACATCTTGACAGCTATTCTCAGCAGGGTCAAAGCACATCTGGTCACTCTCCAATGACCAGAGCGGGACTCACAAATCAGATTGTAGAAATCTTTGATATGGCACCGGTACGACTGCCGAAACACTGAGCAGAGGCAGTGGCAGGACCCCAGGAGACACGTGCTGCTGTCCTTTGAGGAAGTGCTGTGCTGGAGCTGTCAGCTGTGGCATCAGCAGGTTATTTTATGCGTGTTTCATGTAGGTGGGGAGTCTGCTGCTGCTTGAAAAGAGCAGAGAGAGTATTGTGGTCTGTGTGCAGTGAAAGTGAAACCACAGTGACTCACTGTTATTCAGACTAGATCAATAGGACCAGACATTGTATTGTGTTTTGTGATTACCGAAGAACTGCAGTAGCTATTTTCAAGTCAATGTGAATGTGTATTCATTTTCTCACTCTCAAAAAACAGATAGTATTCACCAAAATGAATTAATTTTAATTTTATTTTTATTGCTGAACTTTCTTCTGTATTCTACTTTACAGATGTACTTTTTCTTCAGCCTGAGGTTTATTCGTGACACTTTTTGTAAGCTTTATCATTTGCTAAAAAATAGAACTTCTTATAATAAAATCAAACACTCAAGCTCTGCCCATATTTAAAAAGTGACGTAACGCATTACTTTCCATAAAAAGTAACTAAGTAACAAAATAAGTAACCTTTTTTTAGGGAGTAACGCAATATGGTAATGCATTACTCTTAAAACTAACTTTCCCCAACACTGTTTTTTTGGGGAGGTTAGGATGGCCTGTATCCACTAGATGGAGCAATACTGACACTTTGATCTACTTATGATATGATATTTGTGACCCTGGACCACAAAACAATAAGGGTATTATTGTCACAATAGCCAACAATAGGCAAAAAACTATTTGAATATTAAGTAATATCACGTTCCAATTTTTAATAAGTAATGAGCATTGCTAAAGACTTTGTTTGATCAACTTTAAAGGTGATTATTTATTTGTTTATTAATTATTATTATTATTTTCTCGGATACTATCAAACCATACATCAATGAAAACTTATTTATTCAGCTTTCAGATTATGTAAAAAAGACTCAATTTCCAAAAAATGAGATCTTATGACAAGTTTTGAATTTATGGCTATGATAATCATATAAATGTTAGAAAAAAATTATATAAATCAAATCAAATCGAATGAAGATTTATTAAAATGATGGTAACACTTAGTTAACATATTAACTAACATGAACAAACAGTGAACAATGCATTTATTAAGCTATTTATTAATCTTTTATTAATTTTAATGAATGAAAATGCAGTTGTTCATTGTTCATTCATGTTAGCACAAATTGCATTAACTAAGTGCAGTAGTAAATGCTTGATTAACATTAACTACGATTAATAAATGCTGTAGAATTATTAGAATTATATTTTATCTATTGATATGAAATAGTTGCTTATTTGTATGCTTATTAACATATTGGCTTTTTATTAGTACTTACACTTAATAACTACAGACTCACTATTGATAAGAAAATTGCTAGTTTCTTGAGGCAAATATAGTTAAGTTAATGTAGTAAGAATTAGTCCCCAGTCCCTAAAGTGTGATAATAAATAAATAAAATATTATAATTTTTTTAACCCATTTTCAATAAAGAAAATAAAAAATCACATTCAATTTATTAACTTTTATTATTATTTTAGTTGATTACACAGTTTTCAATTTGACTTTATTATCATACACATTAAGCTCCAATAGACTTCTGCTGCATAAAAAAGATGTTTTAAAAATCACATGACAAGACCTTGGCTGCTAAACAAATATTTAAGTGCAGATCTAATCTCTGGATAATATTACATTAATGTTATTAATATTAACAGTCACTGTAATTTAATTCACTGAACTACTGTAAAACACACAGCCACAATAATACACCAAAACCTCAGAGCAGCATCTCTTCTCCATACGTCTTCATCTGTCATCCGCAGACACCGGTTCATTTTTATGACATATGGTGGGAAAGCTGTATCCTCTCACTGGTTCAACTGAAAGGTTTATATGCGAGTGTGTGAATGGTGTCGTTGTGTGTGATGAGGTGAGACCCTGGTGTTGTGAAGAAGCCGTACCCTTTAACCACGGCGGCCTGATTCACAACACCAGCTGCCCTGCCCCATCATCATCATTCATCAAACTCTTCCTCTGTGCGGATCCACCTGTCAATCAAAAAAACAAAGAAACATCACATATGCACCCTGGACTGATATAGCCAATTGTGCTCCATCATAAAGCTATACAACTCAACCGACGCAGTCACCTTTGGCTTTTTGATTGTTTTTTTTTTTTTGTATTACGCTTTAAAAATAAACATTAATTAAACTGAACATAGGAATATTTTCTTAGATTTAAAAACAAAAAATCCATAAAAATAGGGTACTGCCTGAATTTTGAATTGTGCACTGAACTGCATTATGTTTTAGAGTTGATGTTTGTGTGTGTGTGTGTGTGTGTGTGTGTTTACTATAGGATGTGTATTAAGAACTACACTTATACATTTAGATGATTTAAATAAATTAGCAAAAGCAGCGTTTTTAATTTTCTTATATGTTTTATATTTTATTTGAGATCTTCTTGAGACAGTATATATAAAACTCTTTTCAAAATTATGTAAATTAACAAAAAATACTCAATATAAGTTTTGCATTCCATTACAATAAATAATGCTAAAAGAATAGCAGTTAAAGAACTCCATTACTTTAAATAAAAAAAATTATATTTAAAAATATATTATGCACCATTTCCTACTGGAACATGACTGATAAGTGCATATTTAATGATTCAATAATTATTTTAATAATCTTTTATTATTCTATTATTTCAATAACCTATACTTTTGTGGTGAATATCTAAACTTTAGTTTTAGCTTTAGGTTTTTGTAAAATATTTTTTTACATGTTTCAGCCGTCCATCCATCCATCCATTTTTTTTTCTTTAGTCTGTGTTTAATATTTAATTTGAACTAAAGGTTTTCCTGTAAAAACAATTACTAAAAATAATCTGTGTTTCAGGTTTCAGCATGGTTTTGTAAGTATTTATCCATCCATCCACCTTTTTTTTTTTTTTAGTCTGTGTCTAAAATTTACTTTGAACTAAAGCTTTTGCTGTAAAATTAATTATTAAAAATAATCTGCGTTTCAGGTTTCAGCATGGTTTTTTAAGTTAAAGAAGCTGTTAATATAAAACGTCACACGCATCATAAAAAAATGACCTCACATTACAAAGCACTCTGTGTGACCCGCAGAACAAAAGGCGCAATTACTGCGTTCACCACACTGGGGAATGTTGACTTCCTGATAATTCCTTCCCGGTTACAGGAGAGCCTCCAGGGTAGAAGTCTTACGAGTGTGCTGCTTATGTTTCTGATTTCTGTTCAAAGACTTAAATGAGCTGAACTAATGCAGTGGAGTTTTTTTTTTTTACAGGAAAATGACTATTTCCTGTGACTCTATTATTTGCCTATTCTACTATCCCATCTCTATCCAGCGCAGGTTAATCCATGTTAATTCCTGCACAGATGAATATGTCACAGCACATATAATATCCAGGCAATACGCTCCCCTTTTAATCCTGTTTCATCAGCTCGTGTGCCCTTTATGGTCAATCTAATTGCGACAAAGCCCACATAAGGGCTTTTGAGCCAAGAACTTCTTTAAGGTTTCAATTAAAGGCCGTGAGAGCCAGGAGATTTTTGGATGTCTGCCAGTGTCCTTCAAACACAGACTGTCACAGCGCACGGCCCAAGCAATAAAAAGAGTAAAACAAGGCACGTGTGCAAGGAAAATACATGAAAACGTTAAAAGCATGCGTTAAAAAGAGACGTGTGATCCGTCTTTGAGACATGCAGAAATAATCATGCCCTCTTTCTACTCGCTGCCAGCAGTCTTTGAGGAGTTTAATACCCTTATTAAAGTGCACTGAGTTTAATTTAAATTGACCTGAATGATTTGTATGCATTAATATTAAGTCCTCTGATATCTCCAGCTGTTTAACTATCACCTCAATGGTGTCTCGGTGCTAACAGATTTTGATCTTTTGAAAACTTAATGTGAAGCGTTGGATGGTTTGTTTAAAACTGCTACTATATATATATAAAAGTATAATGATTAATAATTAACATTTTTGTAAGGTTTATGTTAACAGTGGTGGTCAATGCGTTGACTGAAATGACAGAATACATTTGGCAATAAATTTGTTATAGCCTTTCAAATTTTAGTCCCACATTATATTAGTCCTTAACTGCTATGTACATTTAAATGAATCATTGGCAACAATGAACTTTTTGTTATATTGGACTTATATTTAAAAATTACCAGCATTAAATTACATCTGTTATTAACTTAACTATAATTTATAATTTACATTTAAAACTACACTGTTGATCCATCCTTGTTAAAAGTAGCTGCCAAAAATACAACTGTTCAATGTTATATTAGCTTAGGTTAAATAAATACAATACACAGATACGACTTTTAATTATAATCATTTGTTACAAGTATTTTTATTTGTAGTTATTGTTAACAAATGTATTAGTTGAAATAGTTGAATATTTTAAATAACTTAATTGTTTTATAATCATTTTATATCTTTCAAGTTTAAAACATTTTAACAATGTTTGTTGCATTTTTTTTTATTTTAATGTGGCAAGTTTTATTGTTTATTTTTGTTCTATTTAAAATACATTTAAATTCTATTTTAGTAACATAAATCAGAATATTAATTGATCCCTTTTTTTGCAGTGATGTTTGTGCAGCAGTGTTCTTAGCGGACTGAGCTCTGGCAATTTCCTGCTGAAGCACCAGCTGTTCCTCTGACAGTCTGTCTGCTACATCAGAACCAGCTCATTTATCTCACACATCCCATATACGGCCCTTGACAAAACCAAAGTCTCATCATCATCTTTTTGTCTGAGGTTTACAGTTATGTGTACTGTAGATACACCAAATGTGGTAACAATATATTTTTAAAGTTACACCAATAAAAAGTCGTAGTTAACAAGTGTTATCTATTCTAAAGTGTTTGACTGTATGTATTGTATCCTCAGCTTACATGTAAAATGTCATGTTATAACGAATGCATGAAATTAATTGAATAAAGACAGAATTTTAACAGACTAAAGAATAAATACATATTATTATTATTATTATTATTTATAGTGCAGTAGCAGATACATATATTTGCAGTCATTATTTGATTAATTTGCATAATTTGCATTCCTACAGTTTATACTAATACATTTACTACAAAAGTAAATATAAAAGAATATACAAAAGAATCTGCACATTTAAAAAATATATATATATACATACTTGTTAAAAAAAAATCCAGTAGCAAAAAAAGTTTCCAAGTTTTGTGATTGTGAATTGAAAGCGTACATACTTGTTATGGTAAAAATCTGTGGTTGTTAATGTTAAGTTCTTACTCTGTACGGTAAAAAACTGTAATAGACCCAATCATGAAATCATAGACGTTTTATGTATGTTTACAGAAAATACAATCTAAACGCACAGCTTTTGTAAAAAGTTAAAAAGAACAAATGATCATTCGAATTAAATACTCAAATTATAATTTACACTGAAAATAAATATTGTAAATAGATATTCCCAGAATTCCAATTATTTTTTCTCCCTATAGTTACATATATAAGGATTTTATATTATGTCTTAGTTGATAGTGTTAAGAGTTGTTTATTGCATTATTTTAGGGTTACCATAATAGTGTTTTGTTTTTTTAATATATGACACAATATATACACCATCTAGTATTTTTTGGAGTTCCTTAGGAGAGACGGTGGAGGCAAAAATTCGGGGAGGTTAAAAAAAAAATCAGGGTGGAAAGAATTTTTATTTTTTTTTTTCAAATCTTTTGCATTATCTTGCAAAACTTTGCATTCTCTTGCTAAATTATTTGCGTTCTCTCGCAAAGATATTAGCGTTCTCTCGCGTTTGTCTTAGCTTGTGGAAAAATCTGAACTTTGATTAATCCTGTGGATCCGTATTTACTTAACATATTACAAAGGTTAAAAAGATGTTATAATGTGATATAAATTTCCACTTCTCATTTATATTTGGTCCAGGATCAGGCTCCTTAGACAGGAAACATGGACAGTTTGTCGCACTTGTTCTACTTGCTAAACGCTGGCCCAAACATTAATGGCTCCTGGCCGTAATTAAAGCTCTTAAGGAAATTACCCTGAGCTGAGTTCTGTGGAGGCTGCTGCGGGGGAGGATTCCATGGCACGATCCCAGCCAGTCTTGCCTCCTCAAACAAGGCCGAGTTTGCATCAAGTTCTGATAGACCGACCAATTCCTTCTGAGCTCTCCTGACAGCTGAGCTTAGTCAGCAGAGCGCTGGCTCACCCAGCTCACATTCTGGGACTTCACTTAGCAGTTTCAACATATCTCAATGTCCCAGCAGGAAAACGAACCGAAGGATCAATCAAACAATCAGAGCTACACAGAATCAGACACATACTGGACGTGCCTGGCTCGCACCGGTTTGCTGATGCTCTGCCAAAATACAACTGTGATGAAAATATGAATGCTCAGTACACTTCAGTACTACTCCTTCTGTTTGTGAAGTCCAGAGGATACACGATAATAACAGTAGAAGAAATCGTTCTTCATGCGGCTGATACTGTATAAATAATTAAAGCAGACTTACATTTTGCGTGTATGGATGCTTGTGTTAACTTTGGGTTTTTACTTTAAAAATTGTCCCCAGAAGAGTGCTAACTCTGAGAAAACCATGCTTTCAGGGTCAGCTGGAAACAGCATCAACTTGGAAATATAATGCATGCATGAATTGTCGCCTCTGGCTTGTTTAGTTGGGGGAACCTAATTTCTAGTGATTATCGTCGTTTTGATTACAGAGACCGTCTCTGCATTTAATAAATAAATAGTT
>JAUCMT010000032.1:6225471-6242553 GCA_032357475.1 Enteromius thamalakanensis
ATAGATAGATAGATAGATAGATAGATAGATAGATAGATAGATAGATAGATAGATAGATAGATAGATAGATAGATAATGTGATAAAACAATGTTTTCCTTGTTTTCAGGTCCTGCTTTCAGAATTCATGGAAAGGAAGCATCTGTTATCCTCAAGCAGCGAATGTAAAATTGCTGACAGTTTGCTGCTAAGTTTGGGCCCAGCAGCAGAAAATCCCCCACTGAGGAGGTATGGGTGTGAAATCCATTTAAGACTGCCGCGGGCGCAAGCAATGTCATCCTGTAGAAAACAGGCTCTGCAAACTAGTGCTACAAGCCCTTTGTGTGTCACTCTATCACTACTGTGCAGAGTAGAGCGGGATCTAATGTGTTTGATGGCTGAACGGATGAACTGTGAAGTTTAGTTGTGCAGCAGACAAATTTGAACGTGCAATTGTTTTTTTATACGCTGAGGAGAAAGGGTCAGCGAAGAGCCAGAGACAGAGGGCGCAGAATAGAATTACTTCAAAGCTGTGGTTATTCAGGTCCTGCCGTCTATTAAAGCACACATATTAAGAGCGCATGAAGAGCTCTTCTCTGGATTATAGAGCCGCAGCAATTCAGGTTTCACAGCAACCGTTTCCGAAATCTGCTCTGATCCTCGCTCCACACACGCTTCGCATGAACACGCAGAAGAACAGTTCAATGGTATATCAGCATTGATTTAGTACAAAATGTTCATCTTTGTTACCTGATGTCCGTATTTTTGCCTCGAGTGTAGCCTGCATTGCCATTATTACCATCACAGTTTGTCTCCTGGCATTCCATGAAAAATGCCAATTATCCTCATGTCATAATCCCAGTGTCGACACACTCATGATGCCGACAGCACACTAATGCCATGTAACTAATCCTCTTATACACTGGCAATGCAATTTCAATGCATAAATATTGACTGTTTTTACCATTTTCATCTCCATTATTCAGAAATGACAAAGCAGAACTCTTCGGGATTTGGCAACACACACTTATGAAATCCAAGAACAGTATTTTGAGGAATAAAAAAACAGTAGCACAGAGTAATAACCCAACCTTACACTAGTAACCTTATTTCCTACAAAGTTGTGTGAGAAGGTTTAATAGAAAACAGCTCTCATTGTAGGAAAAGCATATTTTTATTTAAATTTAATTTTAAGGTATGTCAATTCTAACCTTAAACCAACCCAATCTTACAAGAAATGTGGGAAATTTTACATTTGGGAGAACTGTTTCGTATGATTTGATGCATAAGCAAATGTATGACTTTTTGAAAAAAGCAATCATGAACGTCTACTCTACCCCAAGACCCAACTCTCAGTTAAAACTTTTTTTCAAAAATTCATACAAATTCACAATGTAAAACAGTAATGAATTGCCATGAGAATATGTTGGCTCAAGCATATCTGATCTTCATATCTGACCAATGGCTTTCGAATGTTTAGCTTAAGTTCTTACTGTTAAATAACTATTCACTTTGACTTTTGCCTCAATAAACTCGCAATGTTCTGCTTACTAACAGTTAGTAAAGTAATTCTACATTTAGGTATGGGGTCAGAATAAGGGTAATGCAGAATAAGGCATTAATATGTGCTTTATAAATATTAACAAAAAGCCATTATGCTAGAAACATGCATGCTAATAAGCAACTAGTGAAAACTGGTCCCTAAAAAAAACTTACGTTTAAAAATGAAAAACACAAAAGCTTACTAAATAGTCCCAATTAATTCCAACAAAAGATGTCGGATAAATTTCACTCATTTCAGGCTTTTACCCTTCCCTGCTCATCTGAGAAACTGAATACTACATCAATTTCCCAATCCCAATTTCCCTTGGCATCTGTTAGGCACGCCGTCTTGGGCGAAAAAAGGTAGCTGCTACTGAAGATAAAATCTAGTAAATCTTCAGCAGTTTTAACAGGGATTTATAGTGTGATTTACGCTCCTGACCCTTTTGTAGCATGCTAAGCTTTAGAAATGAAAGTCAGTTCGGGGGATGGATGGGAGGGGGAGGAGAGAGATGAACTGAGGGGAGGGATGGAGCGAGTTCATACGAGGCTGAGTCTACAGTTCAAGCCAAATTCTTCCACTCTACTGAACACAGAACCGATGACTCCGTGAACTACAAAGCATTGAGAAATATGGGCGAAGGACTGCGAGTAGCGTACTCGTATATTTAATGTACTCGTACGTTTAATATACATTTGGCCCTGCTTTATATCAAGTGACCTTAAAATTATGTATTTAGTTCATGTTGTATAGAAAATGACTTCTGCTGTTATCGAGGTGGGATACGGGTAAGGTTAGGGACAAGTTTGGTGGTATGGGTAGGTTTAAGGCTGGGTTAAGGTGTCAACAATGTAATTACAAATGTAATTACATGTGGGTATAAGCACAATGTAAAAACACGTATGTACACAATAAGTTCATTGTACCAAATTATAAATTTAAGTGTAGGTAGATAGTAGATTTTAAAATATGCTGAATAAAGAATCGCATCCATCTTTACAATAAATCAGTTTTATTTGTTTGGCAAATGGACAGCAGAATTTTTAATACACTTTAAAACATTGCAGTTCATTACATTCTTTCCTAGAAGAATAACTTTAGCATTCAGCATTTTCAGACAAAGCAAAACATGCAAGTCAACTGGACCAAAACGCAAAGGATTTGTTCCTAACAAGGAACAAAGAGGAAGGCTGTACTAGTGTTATGTACCAAGTTCTGTTCTTCTGATAAAAATAACTCAACAATACCTTCTCACAGTTGAAAGCAATTCTGGCACCGGCATCTGAAAGCTGAAAAAAGCCTCTCTGATAATGCCTCTTATGGTTGGTAGAGCTAACACACTGATAAAACCACAGTGTAACCTATAAAAAATAGCTCAATCAAATTCAGCCTTGTCAAACTAAACTAATATTACCCTTGTCATAATAATTACGAAAAATATCTCGCCAGTAACTCCCGTGGTGAGACCTCACCTTTTGATATGGAAATAGACGAGCACAGATTCAGCACGTTTCTGTCAGGCAGCCGAGGAGGACAATGAGGGGAGGGAGAAACGGAGGAGAGAAAGAGAGAGCGGAAAGGCCAGACAACCCCTCGGTAAACGAGTGTGATGGAATGTGGTCTTTGGGAAACGCTTTACAGACGGCGATATGCTTCGGTCTTCGCACATTATGGGAAATGAATGAATGCGAGATGTCAGGCGGTGAGGATGGATAATGGACGGAGATGAAAAATGGATCAACTGTAGTTCATTCACAACAAATTCCCATGATAAAAGTAATATTCCATCTTATGTTTAAGAAGGTTATGTGGCACGTGGGTGGTGTGAAGACAAAGGCAGCCGTTGGAATTTTTCTAAGGTATGCATCCAAACCAAAATGAGTTGTTTAAGCCACCGCATGGTTCATTTTTGCATTCGCTGATAAGCTAAATAAAATTGCATGAAGAATATAATAACAAACCATTTGCTGCACTATACCCTAAATATCCCAGGAATCTTTAAGAGAATCACACTAGGTGCGAGAACAAGACAGCAAAGTACAAAAGAATAAAAGTGCTTACCTTTGTGCATCAGAACACTGGAGACTCATACACACACACACACACAAACGTCCTGACGCGGGCGACCAGACAGACAAGAGAACCCATCATTGTTTTCCACTTTCTCCTCCCACACAAAGCCCACGCAGCCAGTGTGTGTGCAGATATGCAGGAGCAACTGAGAACATACACACGCATACAGAAACACGCGTGTGTGTGGTGTGTCTGAGTGTGACAGCGTGAGAGGCTAAACACAAAGAACTCAGAGGAGACTCCAGTGCAGTCACATGACACGTGTGTGTGTGTGTGTGTGCCTGAATGCAAGTATGTACATGAATACACATGCTTCTGCATGTGTGTATGTAAATGAACAGGAAACAAATGAAGGGAAACCCTACAAACCGCCATCAAAGAGATGTGGATATAGAACACATCTGTTTTACGAGGCCCTTGGGGAACACAGACGCTCAACACACACACACACACACTGTCACCCTCCCTGTATTATTAATAACTTTTAATGGTGCTGTTACATGGAATATTAGCTGTATTGCTTTAACATGGGTGAGTGTCAGAATTCATGAGCAAAGAGAGAAATGCCCCTCATTTTACTTGTACCATTATTTAAATCTTTCTATTTCTTTGTATATATATATATATATATATATATATTTTTTTTTTTTATTAACTGACGCAGAACAAATTACCAGATTAATTGCAATTAACAGAAATATTTATATATTTCAAGAAAAAGATTTATTGATAATAAAAAAAAAGAAATATCAGAATAAAAATTCAAAAAATTAAATATCTAAACTAATATCTATATATATATATATATATATATGTGTGTGTGTGTGCATATATATATATATATATATATATATATATATATAAATAAATACTTTTATTTATTTTATTTTTATTTTTTTTCTGTAAACCTGCATTTTTCCAGTTATACTAGGATTGATATAAAGAAAGGAAAAGGACAACAGAAATGTGGTTTTCAATCCCGCTCTAGAATATCTGGCACATTCAGTTTTCAGTCAAAATGTGGCTAAAGTGTTAAATATGGAAAACATACAAAATGTGCAATGCTATGGCAGGAATCAGAATTAAAAAACACTGGATAAACCTAGCTCAGGAACGGAAATGGGAGGCTAATTCCGGCATAGGAAACCAATCAATGAGAAAAATGAGGGAGTGTGTGTGTGAGAGAGATAGGGATGGGTGGAGGGGGATGGGAGGCATTTTATCTCTTTAATAGATTAATCAGCGTTGGTATTGTGCATTTGCTCTGCTGAGAAGCTTTTGTTTGATATCTGCATTATTGTGGCACTGAATAGAATTTAGTATTAGCGAGCGCTGTGCTGAGGATTAACCAATAGAATAATGCACGACAATACATTCCTTCACGTAAAAGCGATTTTCATAATAACGTAATTGACGTGAATAATAATGGCTTGTTTTAAATCAATATTTTGTTCAGTTTGAATTAGGGCTTTCTATACTGTACTCCGAAGACGCTTTGAACACTCTCTTGTTTGACAGGGTAATTGTTGAATTAAAGAGAATATTAAAGCAGCTTAATTATTTTTATGGGACAAAACCGGTAATACAAATGTGTTCATCCAATGAATTATAATTTCTTTAATGAAGCAGTTAAATAATTTTGTTAGTTTAGTACATTAAAATGACTGTGTGGCATTTGTGATATAATTAAAGGGTAAATTAATTCAAATAAAAAAAAAAAAAACCCTACTAAAACTATTTCTACTAAAAATATTATTAAATATATTATTATATATTATTTAAAAAATACATTTTTAGTTTTAACATGCAAAATAATTGTTGCTTTAACAGAAAGATCACTGAAATTAATATGCAAGTTTATGAATATCTATTATGTATTATTATGTATCTATTATCTATTATTTATAAAACTGGCCATTGTAAGTCTGTACTAAATTAAAGAGTGAAACCTTGAATGTTGATTATAATATATAAACACAGTCTACAATCACAAAGCCGCCAACGTAAAGCAAGCCACACGCTCATTCGCTTTATGTACTGAACACACATACCTTTATCTCCTGCCATCTTTTAAAACGCATCTAGCGTAATTTACATTGCACAAATGCAGACCGAAAACATGTTCATTAGAAAACGAATTGCTTTCAAACTGCCTTTGTTAACGGTTATGGTTTAGAGAACAAAGACGAGGAACCTCCCTGGTGCGCTGGTGATTCTGCCTACACACACTTCCTGAGCTCCTCACCATATAGCGCACATCCATCCTCAGAGGAATTCTCTGTCAATCACAGAGCCTGTGGGCAGCACTGCCTCTACGGCCATTTTGTGAGCGGATCCACAGGGAGAGCTTCGTATTATAAAGATAGATTAATGCTATAATTATTTAACCATAGCTCCTTCATATATATATATATATATATATATATATATATATATATATTGCATGAGTTAAGGAGAAATACTAAATCCTGAAATGTTCTCCCCCATTTGCTTTCTGTCTTTGTCTTACACTCTTTCTTTGTCTTTTCAAATAGAAAAACTGTTTTCCGGCACCATTAAGCAGCTGTTTCTATATGAACCCTGTCGCTCACTATCATAATAATGGCTAATTTGTCTCATTAGCCACTGGAATAAAAATCAGCCATGCATATTTGTGTCACATATTCCAGATATCAAGGTAACGGTCAGAAATAGTAACACATAAATGCGTCTTTTGCTTTGCTAAATCGTTCATTTACAAATTACGTTAATTGCCTCTTATACAAGAAGAAACCAACAGCGTTACACAACCGCTTGCAGACACACAGCTTAGGTAAATCCTCATGGTTAGTCCAGCATTTGGTTGCGTACAGCACCACACCCAAAGCCACAGTGAGCATATGGAGCGCAACTGAGTCCAAATGGTACACTGAACAAGCACTACAAACCAAATACTGTGTATCATACTTAAACTGTGGTTTTTTCAAGGGCCAAATGCAAGAGACTTTTTAACATGGCTTTAAATGAACCTTGACAGATGTCAATGAGTCAACTTCATTTAAGATAATGAGACACAGGCCTAAATACATTACAGTATATGGCTGTTTTAAAAGGTCTGAATGTGCTGTTTTTTTCTAGGCGCACATCAGTTAGTGTTTCTTCAGGGTGTGATGAACACATAGGCAGTGAAATGCAGAAACACAATAATGTTGTTGGCGTCAAGATGGCTTTTGCCACAGTAGGGGCATTTATTCAGGACATCATGCGAACACATGTATGAATCACACTCCAGGCGGAACGATAATGCTTTATGAGGCTCATTCTACATCATCAAGTGGCCATTATCATGTGTCAGCTCTATTCAGAAGAAGGCATCAAATGCACACTTGCACATATACTATATGCGTGAATAACGGAAAGGTAGTCGGCTGATATTGATATCCTCCTGCTAAGTACGCAGCATTCAACTCAATATAGAGGGATTTAGCAATATTCGGTAAGTACATCCTTCAAATAAATTTTTTTATCTGTTCATAAAAGAAATGCATGGTCAGTAATGCTAAAAATGATCCTTAGACTATGAGCGTACAGTCGATTTTCTGAATATCTGCAATGAAGTGCGTATCCGTGGATGCTGTTGGTGATATGGGTTGAATGGCCTTTTGTAATATAGTAAGCTGAGAACAGGAAATGTCAGAGTGAACTCCTGCTGTGTGGATGGACGCAGGTGAGAGACACAGGATAATGTACCTGGGTTCCCTTCAGCTCACTAATGAAGCCCCCCACTGACAAACACACACAGACACATACATTACCTTTACCTACATACACAGACACATTTTCTCACTGAACGTACACAAAATGTATTTTAAATATATAGGTTCCTGTGAATATTGAATATTGATATATCCTCAATAGAATATTGATAAAGGTTCATTTGTATGCAGGTCAATGTGAAAAGTTGACTACCACCCAGGTAAGGTTCAGTTGGTGCCGCCACTATGCGACCACACCTGACCTCTGAGTAGTTCTCTCAGAGACACTGGCCTCCAAGGTTTTCCCATATTAAAGCTGTACCTATTAGAGTGCACAGGCTAAACTTTATCTGTAGGAGTCTCTAAGATGTCTCTTCCTTCTTGCCTTAAATGGCTCTCTGTACTCCATAGGGCAGGGCTTGCTGAAGCGTTCTGCGTCTACGGAGAAGCCGCTTCCCGCATCTTCGCCTAGAGGCGACTATATACTCTTGACTCCAGCCAGTTCTGTATGCTGTGCTTGACGTGTGCTTATGTGTGTCCATATGTATGTACTTGAGTGTGAACCGCTTCCAATTCTTTGCAGTGTGAACAGGGCTTGCGCAGTGATTTCCGGACAGCCTTTGCGGCGTAACATAAAATTGATCTCATAAAGGTGTACGTTTCTCCAAGCCAAATGCGTTCTTTCGCATTTTCTAAAATTCCGAAGGCATCTTTTTGAAAAGTCTCATTGTTTAAGCAAACCCAAAGGGACAGTCCCTCGTCCACAGAACAGCTTGACAGAGAAGTCACTGTTCTTAGAGCGACGCTGTAGTGGACAGGTTAGCACAATAATGTCACAGACCGTTATACAAAGAGAAAATTCACTTTATAAGAGCATCACCAGTGGTGTGCAGAAGACACAGACTCCAAATATAGGAAATATGGTCTGCAGGGCCTCAGGCATTAGAACATACACACATAGACATTGTCAATGAGTGTGTGTAGTACATGTATGTGTGTGTGCGTGTTTGCCGCCTGCACTTACCCCTCATGATCTTTGCAGACAGTAGTGTTGCTTGTGTCCCGTCGCTTCCACAAGCTTCCCAGCTCCGATCTCACACACACTCTCATTCATACTTCCTTCCTCTCGCTCTTGATCACTACGTGTCTTTCTCCATCCTCGCTTCCTAACTCCACTCACACACTCACGCGCTCCAGGAGAATGAGATCGGTAGCCTCACCCTGGCACAGAGAGTAGAGAGACACATGGGAGGGGTGTTTTGTAATCTGCCAGGTCGTACCACCCACGGGAGAGTGCTGACAAGAGGGGGAACGGGAAGAGGGGAGGGAGAGAGGAAGCCATGAGCGCTCTCCATCTATACCATCTCTGACACCCTCTGTCTGACTGCAAGTGGTCTCTCCCACCTTGCGATTGGATCTTCATTAAAATTCAAGAAAAAAAAGAGGAGAAACAAGGGGAATGCCTTCACACAGGAGATTGATTCAGCTATTAGTATTTGCCTAAAACATAAGGATTAGGATAAGTCATCGAGACATGCTAGAATGAGCACACTACCACCGCCGTGCTGTGCGTGAGCTGATGAAGCAGTATGTGTGAGCTTACAGTCGGGGTAAAACTGACTGTAGAATCAATGTACGCAGTGGAAAGTGAGTGTCTCCCATGCAAAAACAGCTTTCCTGTACGATAAAGTGCATTATCACTCAAGCAGACTAAAAATAAATCAATGCTAATAGTGCGAAATTAAGGGATTGCGTGTCTAAGGGTTGACGCCATTGTGATGAAGGCTGTGTTTGTCACTACATGCTTCATTATGGCAATTCATTTACTCACTGACTGTGGACTGAATGACACAATAACTCGGTGTCATGTTTTGCAGGAAATTACATGTTGGTGCAGTTACAGTACACAGTGGCTCTGACTGTGTGCGGCTGCGTTTTTGCATCTGGGTTTATGGGGTGGGGTTTTCCGCTTTGGGCGGAAAAAGAAAACCAGATATTGTCTGAAAAGCGCGTTTCAATGGACGAAGGAGTGTTCTCGTTTATTTATCTGTCGGAAAGCGAATGGAACGCTAGATGCGCTTGGATCGGCGTGTGAAGATGCATGGATAGCTACATTAGCCATCCCATCACCCATCAGTGTCTTCAGCAGTCACTAAAATCAATGACAGAAATATGTTCGGAGAGATCAGCACAAAAGGTAGAGTTGCTCACGCCATATCTCCATATCCACGAATCCGAATTCGATAGGTCAAAGCAAAAAGGGCTTAAATTTCAACATGTATGCAATCAGGATTATGGAGATTGAAAGTGATCCCAGGGATTAAATAAAACCATGGGTGTTGTGACATATCTGAGCACCTTGGGCAGCACGCTAAAGATAATTTGATGCGAGTCAGTTGGGCGTATTGTATCAGGTTTGATTGACATAGATCCCTGCAGTAAAACAGCCAAAATCCATCAAGGCGATTTGATTGGCAGGTGGGTGTGGGAGGGCAAGTGCAATGTGTTTAACTGTATTTGTGTGTATAATATAGCTTGACAATGTAAAACCTTCATATATAACATAGAACAAACTGCCATCTGTTTAAATATACCTGAGGTTAATTCCTTGTGCCTTTTACTCGTCTTTTACGAGCATTGCATGTGTATTTAAATGCTAGGTTGAGCACATTTTGATTTAAATGTTACATTTGAGTGTTTGTAAAAGACTATTTTGCATGTGTGAGAAAATAGAGACTGAAGATGGTTTTACTCCCTACCCCCAACAAAGCGAACCCATTTACACGCCTCACTGCCACCCCAAGCTACTGACACTAACAGTGTATGCGCTTACATATTTGTGTGCGCTTTTACAGTTATTAACCTTGCTAATACTCAAGATGTAGAGATTTGTAAAAGCTTTTGCTGCAGTAAGAAGCATTGTATGCTTCTGTGTCAGTTTGTGCATAACAATGGTGGCTATCGCGTTCATTCACACCATCAGATTGCCTTCGTTCATTCTCAGTCTTTTAAAGAGTTGTTCCTGAAATAAAAGAGGAAGGCTGTTAAGGTGCTTTGACGGTGGGCACACCCTATAGGAACGCCTGTCTGCTTCCTGTCTTCTCCGTCGTGCCACAGAGGGGATATGATTAGCCAGCACTACTCGAGTTCGATGCAAGAATGGAGCAGAATAAAAGCATATGGGGGATGGTGGGAGGAAATTGGCCATATATGCGTTCCTTGTGATGGCCCTATTGATTTTGATGTATCATGAGACAGTGGTGAGGCTAGACAGCAAGACGGAGGAGAATTAACAGCACAGAAAGGGTTAGAGAGGAAGAGGCGACAGATGGAATCAGGAGACAATATTATAAAGCATACAGGAGAGACCTTTGCTAGTCACATGGAGAAGTTGTCTCAAGGGCTTGATCTTAGTAGCTATGACGTTTGAAGTCAAAAGTCCAAATGCACAAATGTTTTATTCTTAATCTCAATTTAGTTGTGTTGTATGTTGGTTTCTAACACCTACCGCAGTTCGAAACCATTTTAATCATTTGCTAACTTCAGATTACACCAAAATCTTATGGCATTCTTTCCTCTATGGAATATTAAAGAAAAAGTTATTTATAATATATTTCATAATTATTGATTTTTTTTTTTTGTAGAGAAGTTAACGGTAACCAAAACTGTTTGGTCACAGACATACTGCAAAATATAGAAAAGTATAGTCATTCAGATGGATTTTTTGGTACAGTGTACTTACATTTAAATTAAACATTTGGTACAATGCACTAAAAAAGTAAAATAGTAAAAAGTAAAAATATTTTGCAATACAGTATTAACACAATAAGTACATCGTACTTATTTTTTTTATTTAAGTACAGTGCATAGTAGTTAACGCCACTTAATTTAAATTGTGACCTAATTTTAATAACGCTTGTGGAAATATTTTTTCATGTTAACTCTTCATTCTTTCCTTTTCCGTTGTTTTATTATTAGTATTGTGAACATTTTGCTGTTTTAATTTAGCTCAAAAACGATGTTTAATAGCATGTGTAATTTTGACAACTTTCCCCATATATGCTAAAACATACTGTGCTATTGGTTGATATGTGTTGAACCATTTTATTTCTGAACTATAAACATTATTATTATTATTTATTATATATATATATATATATATATACATTATTAGTCAAGCCTTACTGGAATAAAAAATGTGACAACTAGTCCCAGCATCCTTGATATTTTTCTTTTTGCAAAGAACCATTTCAATGGACAGCATTATGTATTGTATTATTTCAATACTGTATATGATCTGGTAGAGAATCACAGAGGGTGAATGAAGAAATAGCAGCGGGATGGCGAGAAAGCAAGACAGATAGAGAAGAGAGGGAAAGAGAATATACATTTCCTTCTGAGGTGGCGAATGAGGAAGCTCCATTGATTTGACTACATCATGTGACATCCCCCTTCGGCAAATGTTACAGTCTAAATAGAGCGTATTTTGTGTGTTTGTGTGTGTGTGTGTGTAAGCCATCACAAGCTCCATAGACCAGCTCTTTTTCTAATAGATTCCATCTGTCTGCCCCAAGCCCCCACCGAGCAGGCAGAGATACTGCTAATGTTTATGCTCACACCTCTGAAGAGATGGAGACCCCCGGTGCTTGTTCTCAAAGGCTGGACATCAGGGTCACCATATCATAGAAGAAAGCTTTAGTTTACCATGAAATGCTTAACCATATTTACTTAACTAGCTCTGTTTTTGAAACACCTTGTCCAGTAACAAGCTACTTCTACAACAAACTAACATTTACAGAACATCACATTGCTGTGTTTTTTCACACAACCCACAGCTCTGCAGCTGAGCAATCCATGGCAATAATCATAGTTGGTCTGATTATTTTTAGTGTGCATTAATAAGTAGTGGACCAAGCACACAAACATTTCATATATGATTAACAGTCAACCATACTAAAACTTAGTCAACCATACTAAAATTCAACATTTGACACCATCAATGTAATCCCTTCACAAACTCACACTCTAAGTATCAAATAGCTCTTGGTTCTTGGCTGATTTTTGTTGGATATGACTAATTTTGTGGGACTCACTGTGACCGGATCAATATACCAGTGAGCCATTCACTCAAGAACAGCTGCAATTGGATCATTCATCAGTTTAGTATAATACATGGTTCAGAGTGATTTGTGAAACAATTCATTAAACAGGAATGTCTCAAAAGGATGATTATTTTACAAATCAGACATTGCTATCAGGTCTCAATTTCTACGGTTCAAAATAAAGGATTTTTTTTGTTTTGTTTAATAAAATGTAATGGAATAAGAAGATATTTATATATATATGCTTTATACTGTATGTGCTAACAAACAACCAATATGTTAATAATAGGCATGCTATTAATAGGCATGCTATCTAGTTAATAGTGAGAATTGGTACCTATGCTAAAGTGTTACCAAATGTCCCTAAAACAACAATACTCCCATAAGTTACAAACACTTACATTTTTAAAGAAACACACAAAGAAACACAAGTAGAGACTTTTTCATTCATTTTGTTACGTACATATAATGGATTGTTGAAAAACAAATGGGATGAGATCTTAGTTCTATATATTAGTTGTTGATTGAATGTTGAACAGCAGGTTCAAAATGCAGCAGCTAGAGTCCTTACTAGAACCAATATAAGCATATTAACCCGGTTTCAGTCAACACTGCACTGGCTCCCTATCAAACATATAATTAACGTATGATTAATTAGATCGGCCGGAACCGGGAACACTCCCCATAACACACAATGTACTCATTACATCATAAAAAGAATTGCCTCCACGCTAATATTAGTCTATCTCTCTCTTATTCTGTTCCTCATTCCGTATCCAGATCAGACGGTGTACCAGCACACAGAGATGATCTTCATTGGAGACCAGAACACCTAGATGAGCTCCGTGGACAGATTGCTGGATCCAGATGCACATAAACTCACACACAAACACTATAAGTCCCTTACACAGTCTGACATGTGTTTAAAATTGAACTGGAAATTAGGTGCTGGGTGTTGAGCCAGAGGAGAACTGGACCAAACTGAGCCTGGTTTTCCCAAGGTTTTTTCCCCATTCTCTGATGGATGGGTTTTTGGTTCCTTGCTGCTGTCTGTCTGGCTTGCTTAGTTGGGGACACCTGATTTCTAGTGATTATCATTGTATTGACTACAGAGACCGTCTCTGCATTTGATAAATAAAGTTTAATTCTCGTCATTATACATTACCATCACTTTATTCTTCTACTTGATAATGTTCAGTGCTTTGCTACGATCTGTGTTGTTAAAAGCTCTATATAAATAAAAGTGACTTGACTTGAAATGGGGGCAGAGAACTGAAAGAGTTGCAGATTAATGCAAAATTGCAGGGATGGGGTTTAGCCAGATTCAATGGTTGGAGTCTTGTTTACATCAACAAAAAGAAATGTACATTTCTAGAATGTTCAGTTATGACATTTTGATTTAATATATTTATGTGTTTTTAACTGACGATTAAATCATTTACATGCACAAAAATAAAATATACATACATAAAATCTTCGATGAAAGCCTGGTATCATAAAATTGCGTAGAAATAATATGTCAAAAAATGTCGAACTTGTGGTATTGATATGCAAAAATTGATTTTGCCATATATATGTCACCGTTTTTTGGTGTCCATATAATGTGCAGTTTTCGCCAGCATATAATCCAAAATGTGTTGGCGTGCATATGATACGCAGTTTTTGTCAACATATGATATGCCTCTATTCCACAACTCTAACCCTATCCATCGCGTAGCATTCACAGAGCCAAAGTCCATTTTTTGCGCATCTATACCTCGTGTTAGCTTTTTATTTAGCATAGTATTTATAGGCACACTCATTAGATCAGTTAGATGTTTTCACACATATATCTTAATTCAATACACCTCAATCCAATAAAAACTGCAGTTAAATTTATTACAAATGTGAAATCAGATGTGGACAAAAATTAAATGATAAAAAAGCCCTTATGTGGAGATGGTTTAAGTGTTTTAATGTTCTACACATTCATTAACATTAGAACAAAGTTATGAACATACTGTACATGTGCGTGGCGATTTCTTTAAGACTGCAAGGGAAGCTCAGCTTCCCCTATAATGTCACAAAATTAATTGTCAAATTATGACTATTGTATTAACATTTTATTGACTAAAAATGCGTTAGAAAAAGAATCAGTTAGATATAGCAGGTCGGCTGACTTGATTTTTTTCTCATACATTCCCGCAGCGTCACAGTGCAGTCCATTTTTTAGTGCTTTGAAACTAGACGGTCATTGGATAAACACTGCGATTATGTCCCGCCCAGGGACGCTCAGCGTCTTGAATGAGGAGCAAATGAGGGGTGTGCTGGCCTGGACTCCGAGCTTCTGCGTGATTATTGGAGGGTCTGCCGAAAGATTGCATCACCTTTTGACTGAAAGTGATTTTCTACTATAAGGAATCGCTGAAGCTATTTGCGCTCAGTCCCACCGTGGATTTCTCAATAAAAACTGCTGCAACCTATTTCTTTATATTTGTTTGGCGAAATTGCTTGATTTTCATCATACATTTCACACAATTATACACCACATTCCTTGTTTAACTTTTACAGAGTTTAATACATTTACATTCATTTATTCATATCAGTGAAAGGATGTGTTGTTTGGTCAAAGGTGGGGTTTGGAGATATGTATAACTTGACAGGGCATATAAAAGACATGGAACGTAGGGCAGAATTTACTTTTAAATAAGACAATAGACTTTTAAATAGACAATTTTATGATGTAGGCCGAAAATGAGCTTCCCCTATTTGACAGACCAGTAGCCGCCACTGTCCTACACTGACCCTACACCTAAACCTACCATAACTGTGTACAGTTTTTGAATTTCATCAAACACTGTTTATTATGTTTTCTAAGCCTTTTGTTTTGCGGGGACACAGGAAGCGTCCTCATAAACCCTGTTTACGTTGTTGTACCAATGTCATTATACAGATTTGTGTCCTCGTAAACCACAAATCCCAACACACACTACACACACACAGCTGTAGTGATTCTTGTGTTTTTAATGTCTCTGTTCTTGTGTTCAGATGATTGTTTTCTCACACTGGATTCAAACACAGCACACCAATATATCAGACTGTCTGAGGAGAACAGAAGAGTGACACATGTGTCTGAGTTTCAGCAGTATCCTGATCATCCAGACAGATTTGATGTTGTGTATCAGGTGTTGTGTGGAGAGAGTGTGTGTGGACGCTGTTACTGGGAGATTGAGTGGAGTGGAGATGTGTATATATCAGTGTCATATAAGAGCATCAGCAGGAAGGGAAGGGGTGATGAGTGTGGGTTTGGACGTAATGATAAGTCCTGGAGTTTGATCTGCTCTCCTGGCAGTTACTCATTGGGTCACAATAACAGAGCGACTGTTCTCTCTGTGAAGCCCATCATCATCAGAAGAAGAAAAACAAAAGGAGAGTTTGATATTTATAGAGTAGGAGTGTTTGTGGATGAGAGCGCAGGAACTCTGTCCTTCTTCAGCGTCTCTGACACAATGAGACTCATCCACAGAATCAAGACCACATTCACTGAGCCGCTCTATCCTGGGTTTAGGGTTTATTATCTTGGATCATCAGTGAAACTGTGTTGATGAATCAGACGAGACTGAGCAGACATTCCACCCATAATGCTTTGTGCTGTATGATGAATCAGTAACAGTGAGATATTATGAGTCTCTTCACGACATTAATACTGCAGCTCAACTTCTGTAGAAATATAAATAATAAATAATTGATATAAAATATAACAATAACAGAATAAATGTGTCAGAAATACTAATCAGTGTGTGTGTGTGTGTGTGTGTGTTTTGTCTCATCAATAATTTGTTTTATTCCTGTTTAAATGTAAATATGTCACAAACATGATTGATGAAGAACATGTCATTAATTTCTCTGTTTATTTTGTTCAGAAATAATAAAACATTGAGAAATTATCTTGATCAGATTTTAATTGTTGTTTGTTTCATGAATATAATCGATTCCTCACAAGACTGAAATCATCTTCTGACATAAAATATGACAATCACAGCATTTCATACAATATATTGTAATGAAGCCGTCAGAATATACTTTAAAATATTATTTTTAGATTTTTAAATGAACATGTTTTAATCTGGATATTTCTAGGCATAATACTAATTTTTTTAAATAATATTTTTATCGATCTAATTGTATTGAATTGATATGAATAAGTATTAATGTAATGTAGTCCCGTCTCCACAGTGACTAAAATCTCCTAAAAATTCTATGAGGAGGATTTATGACTTTTGGCAGCTCTTTTAATAGTTTAGCTGGAATAGGGTGTAACGTACATGTTGTTGGCTTAGATGACGTAACATGTTTTTACAATTCTTCCTCTACTATGATAGAGAACGAGTGGAATTTTCCCTTAGGGGATCTGTTGCAATACTGTAGCTGGCAGGAAAATATGCAACTGTATCTAAAGTGCTAGAAAAGAGAGTGTATGGTTTCTGTTGCATCATCAAATTTTCCTGCGCTTTTAGACATGCTAAAGAATTGAGATAAATCAGGAAGATTACTTACAAAGATTAGATTAGACTAGATAATGATCTGAAATATCACATTGCTGCAGGATCTCAACACCATTAACATCAATTCCATGTGACAGTACTAAATCTAGAGTATGATTTCGACAGTGAG